>QLPD01008185.1:0-18690 GCA_003314085.1 Hymenopellis raphanipes
CTCCGTGGGCGTGATACGTTCGCGGTCGCGCCATTCTTGGTGGGCCATCCAGTCGCGCCCTCAACGCCCACTTCTTCCTGGCTGCACTCACGCTGCTCTCCGACGAGCCGACCTTGGCACGCGGTTATACCGGCGCGTGTGCATCCACTGGATCTGGGATTTGACGCGCTTTTTCCAGTCTTGGGATCCTGCCTTGCCATCCGAGGCTAACGATCTTTGCAGATGTCCTCTCTTCTCCGAGTTCACGGCCAGGTGCTTCCGGGCAATGAACCTGGACGCGGTCCCGCATTGCATTCTGTGCATTGTGTTTCTGTGGCGTTTTGGAGGGTTTTTGATTATACCTAAAGGTCGGTTGCGGCTTCCTTCATCTCGTGCGCCCGCTTGCTTTAGCCAGCACCCATAACTGTCGACTGGCGGGCCGACCTTGCGCATACCTCCAGAAATGGGGATTGTCTACAGCGTGCAGGCGCACAAGATGTTTATTCGTTTCTGGCACTATCTGACTATTTTCATGCCACCTCCAGAATATGTAGCCATTCTTGTCTACACTCTCACCTTCGAGTGTTGTGCATGTTCCACCTCAAAACGCCGCAGAGGACACCACTTTCTATTAGATCTCCACCTCCATTCTTGCAGACAGTGCAGATACCACAGTCCTCCTTTCTCAACGACGCTCGCGTCGTGCACGATCTCCGGCTACGACATGGATCTGGTGCTAGTGCGTCTGTCTACCCGTATTCCTTTGGATTTCACTCACCATTGTTTCAAGCCCCTTCGCCGATGCGGCTTCCTTGGTCACCAGAACTTTGACCCGACCTTTGCGATCCGGACTCGACAATAGGCAGGACTAGGCGCTTGAAGCACTCTCGAAGGCGATTATTACTCCCAGGTACGCCGGCTGTGGCTCTTCGCGTTCTGAGAGTACTGATTTTGTTCCCCGTAGGCTATACGTCTATTTACATCTCGCACCGGTATCTTTAATTTCGCTGGGCTTTGAAACCAACCACACCGACGCCCTATATTGCGCTATCTCCGCCACACCAAAACCTTCAACTAGTTTCGACCAATACAGTTCTTACATAGTCTTATCAGCCTCTGACAAGACTTTGTTCTCGAATCGTCGTAGTTCAGGAATGACCAGGACATCCACTTCACTTCAAAGATCGCGATGTACAGCCTCGATAACCCCACCTGAACTTAAACTACATCGCCAGACCGTTGCCTCTGATTCCTCAGTTTTCCTCCGCCTCTACTTTCCCAGAAACAAACATAATCCCAAGTCTTAATCTGTCGATCTCGCGAAAACCCAAAGACTATGCTCTACGTCTCATCGGTTGGTCCATTTTGCGTTGCCCACTGCTTCTCTTTCGTTCACCTCACCGCTCTCAATAGATCAAGCTGTTCAAGTACTTGGCGACATACGGTACCTTCACGATATTCCTGAATTGTGAAGAAACTCGCGCCGAACTCAGCCAGATCGTTTCTGTTATTCGACAGGTACGCTTTAGCCTTTCGGTACATGCACCTCGATTTCAACGCTAACCTCTTCATCAGATCATTTCGCCGCAAGCGAACAAACCTGTCATGTGTATTGTCCAGGACACGCTTTGTGGTATCCGCAAGTTCACCCTTCGGGACACCTTCCTCGATTGGAACGCAGTGCAAAACATTCTACTGTGGGTTAGCGATTGGACGGTTCCGTTCCCATACCAGCCATCTTGAAGCCCAAGCTGCTTTGGACGGGCAAGCAAATCCTGAGCATGACGATACCAAAGGGAATTAACATCTCTCGTGCCTCCGACCCTAGCCTAATCCTGTGTTCGACGATGGCATCTACATCGAAATGAAGTCATCTACGGCGTGGTGGAGAAAAAGACGGTTGGTGCGTCGCAAGGTGGACTGGTGCACGTCGTATTCCGTGAAAAGGGCCCCGAGGCAACACGGACGCTCTTCACTAGTCTCCAACAAATCGACAACTATTGGTTATTCCATAACGGCTTTTCTATCGGTATCGGTGGCACGATTGCCGACAGCAAGACCACGGAGCACATCATGAAGACAATTGCGGAGAAGAAGGCAAAGATGGAACAAATCATCCGAGGATGCGACGCATGATCAGCTGAAGCCCCAGCCGGGTATGACCATCCGCAAGAGTTTCGAGAGTACGGTTGAGCGACAGCTGAATTTGGCTCGTGATACCTCTGGACAGTACGCGCAGAAAGGACAGCAGTGGGTCGTTGTATTCCGTTTGGGTGTAGGGATCGGACAATACCGCATTTCACAAAGGACGACTTCAGTCAAGAGGCGAAGGGCTTCGTGGAGAAGTCGTACCTTCGGGCTGACGCCGCAAGAGTTCCTCCACGCTATAGCCGGACAGGAGGGTCTGATTGATACATTGAGGCGGCTCATGCGGTGTTTGAGGCAGGTGCCATTGGGAAGGTGTGGAGTTTGTTAGAGAAAGAGCTTCAGATGCAGGAGGAGAGGATTCTCATCAGTGTTTGCCATAGATCATTAATTTTACTTATTCTGCGACTTGACGCGACCAGCGGCGCTACCGCTACTGTGCTCGCGCTGCTCGCTTCTCGCATCCAGATTGGTAGAATCATACTCTCTTTCGTATCAATCAAAAACAAGTTTTTGATTCCAAACCTGTGTGTGCGTGAATTACAAGAATGAATCATCAAATGCTAGTACATGGATCTACTAAAAACTGTATGTCTGCTTAATCAGTTTTCCTCACTTTCGGGTTGAAACGCTGTTTCGGCGACGTCGAAGACTGTACAACACCTTCCTCGACATACTCTGATGCATCGCTCAGCGCTCGAGTATGACGAGACACAGAACCTCCGCTGACGCTGAGGACTTTGACGATCATGTCGTTGAGAACTAATACGGGTGTAAAGATTGGAAGGCGAATCGGCACAAAGGGTGACGGATGGAGTATCGTGTCTTCAGACTGATGTGTGGCGGGGTTGTACGGATCAGCGGGTGTTGGATTGGCATGAATGGCCATTATCGTGAACTGAAGGGGAATGGGTTAGTCGCTGTCACACAGAAATGATACTCTGTTCCATACAGCCGGAAAGACCAGCGCGAATATCGCTGCATTAGCAAGGCCACTGCCAAAATTGCAGATACAGGCGGAGGGAATACCTGAAGCATGATGAGAGGCTTCTACAGAAGGTGTAGGGTTCTTACCAAAAGCCAAAAAATAGACCCATCGTTCTTCTAGATATCTAATTCTTCGTGATAAAGAGTAGCCTCGGGCAACCCAGACAAATCTAGTTGGACAGTCAATTGCTTCATAGTGCACAAAGCTATAGACAGTACTCACTCAAAGAAATAATAGCTTCGACATATCAGTAGAAAGACCAGTGAAAATACATGAGGACTCACGAATCAACCCAGCAAAGATATATGAAAGCCATAGCGCCTCCGATGTAGGGGATGTAACTCATGATAAATGATACAAGGACAGAAGTCACGACCATGATGGCGCGATAGGCCGAAGTCGCGAAAGTAGTCAGAATGCCACGGTAGGTTGTCGGTTGGGTTTGCGAAAGCGCGCGAGATCCATGTTGGAGGGTGTATATTCTTCGGGCGATGAGATTGCACCATGAACTCTGCTGTTCTCAGACACGAGTGCGTACGAAATTGGGAGACATGACGCACATTGAGGTATAGGGAAACACTGACGACGGGCATGACCCAGAATATTTGATAGAACCAGCCGACGTTTCTATGCCAGGTTCGCTGATCACGCACGAGAGGTTGTAATAGGACATCGAATGTGTATATTGAGGCAAGTGATAGCGAGTTTAGAAGCATAGATTTGAGAACGTTGGCTTGAATTTCCGAGTCTCTATTACCGCTTAAGTACAATGAGATTGAAGGACTTATTTGGAAAGGCAGACCTTGCGACTGCCGCGACTACGAGGTCGACACGAACCCCATCCAGAATACCACGCCAGGCCGATGTTGATTGCAGAGCCAGTGTGTCATAGAGAGACAGGAATGTAGGGTAGCTAGCGCGCGAGCGTGACATGGCCCGGCCTGAGGAGATTGTGGTGCAAGTGAGAGAACGTGCGGCACAGCGGTCCGGCCAGACACCATAAAGACCTTGAAACCCTAACCATAGCTTTAAGCTGCTCTATCTCCTGCGCTCTCCAATGGCTGCTAATATTCACGACGCAATCATGTGTCTAGGAGACTCTATCACTCAGGGAGCTTGGGAGGATGGTGGTTTCGGGAAGACGCTTGCTCGTCAGTGTTTATCGACCCTATCCAAGTCATAGCTCCTGCCACTGACACGAAGCACTTTAGATGTCTACTCGCGGAAACTAGATGTTCTAAACCGGGGATTATCTGGCTACAACACTGAATGGGCGATTCCTGTCTTTGAACAGGTTCGACGCTTTCTTTTAGTCGCATCTATATGCGCGGTATCTAAAGTGCTATATGCAGTACTTTGCGAAGCAGCACGAGCAGAAGCACGTCCCTAAAGTCCGCATACTCATCATCTGGTTTGGTGCGAACGATGCCTGTATCAAGCCATCGCCTCAACACGTCCCTCTGAGCAAGTACGTTGCCAATCTGCGCCATCTTGTTGATCTCGTGCGGTCCCCTCAATCGGCCTACTATTCTCCGGACACCAAGATTATCTTGATCAACGCTCCGCCTGTCAATACTCACCAGCGTGCTGCTGATCTTGAGTCGAGAAACCCGCCGTTGAAGCTTGATCGTCTCTTTGAAACGACTAAACAGTATGCTGATGCTGTTGTCACGTTGGGTTCTGAGCTGAAGGTTCCTGTCGTCGATATCTGGACTGCCCTGTGGAAAGGCGCTGGGGAGGACGAGGCTGCATTGAGCAAGTTTTCTCCTGATGGCTTGCATCTAAATGCGAAAGGCTACGCGGTATGTTGGAACCGCCTATTCATAACTGATAACCATGACATTTGCAGGTACTGTACGATACATTAATTGATTGCATCGAGAAGAACATGCCCGAGCTCCATCCCGACAGACTGAGATATGTCTTTGTGCCGTAAGTGTCAAGTGAAACAGGGAAGGAATGTTCATGTCCTGACTGGTTCTGCTTAGATGGGCAGAAGTAAATTGGACAGACCCCCGGCCGACGTTGGTGAAGAGAGATATCCAAGGCCAATAGATAGATAGAGAGGAAATGCTGTACTTATGAAATTCAGGGACTGATTTGTTATGTCGTGTTTTTTGCTCTTAACCTGCTTCGTCCATGGACGAGTCGTAATTTGTGCTGCCATTCTCTTGACCTTGACCTAACCTCTTTATTGTAACTTACATTGTAAGTACCATATACTTACCCGCATTGGGTTGTTTTGCCAGGCCCAAGTGGACCTCGTGTCGCCCACGTTTTCAGCACTTTCCTTTCCGGTCGCTATTCCCAGCATCTGTTTTCAACGTGTTGTACCAACGCGGATTAAATTGGGGGGAGCCATGCATCGATTCCGGTCAGTTTCAGTTTCTCGATTATCCCTGCGCACAGACCCGAACCTTTCCCAGCAAAAAGTCCGACGCGAAGAAGCCCTTCACCCCGTACTCGTCTGCTTTTCACGCACAGCCCATCCCCGCCCAGGCGCCCACCGTTTCCGACGTTCTCCCACAGCTCCCTTCCAACAGTGACTTTCGCACGTCGCTTATTTTGCCAGAGTAAGCACGCGTCTGCCTTGCCAACCACGCTGACATTGTCTGCAGCCTATCTCGTCGATTTAGTGTTCTGCGCTCATCCTCCGGCGAACCTGTCTCGGTCGACGCTCTGCGCCTCAAGTTTGCTCAGCAGCGTGCTCGTGGTGCCGAGAATCAGGTCAGCGAGGAGGAGGAGGACATGATATTTGAATCGCTGGGCTTTCGTGCCCGTGCCGCCACACCATCAAAATCCCAGGAAAACGTCTCGGACAGCGGCGCCGGCGCTTCGACATCATCTATACACTCTTCTACGCCATCCTCTCCTGCATCGCGGTCCACAAAGCGGTATAGCAACAACCTGTTTGGTTCCGGCAAGTTTCGAGACTATACATACATCCGGAATGCTTCGTCAAAAGCGAGCTCACGAGCCCACTCATCCGCCTCCACTGATACTTCACCACACACTCTTTCACCTGACACCAACAATACCGACCCATTTGCCATCCATTCCGCTCCATTAACCGCTCCTGCACCATTTGGAGATTCACTCTCACCACAACCAGTCCCCAAAGCTCTCGGTAAAGCAGCATACAAGCGAGCATCCTTGGCTCTGGAACAAGCAATCAACGAGATAGAAGAAGAGGATGAGGAAGGACCAGAAGACGAAGTAGTCCTTCCACGTTCTGCCCCAATCATGCGTGATCATCGTATTTCCCCGGACCCAGTAAGTGATATCACACGCAACGGTCACACTCAACTCACCTACTTGCAGATGCGATCCATGAATCCACGCTCATTTGAGGCTAGCGGCATGGCCATCTCCTCCGACAAACACATTCGTTCCGATTCAGACGACCGACGTGCGTCTCCCGTACCGTCCAAGACCCTTCCAGGTTACATTCCAGGCATGCCCCGTCCCATGACGCCCCGCGAGATGGACTCTGGAGACGAACAGCGCTCCTACTCTACCACTCCCAGAGCCACGTCCCCTACAATGCTGCCCAACCGCATAGATTCGTCCTCACCGTCATTTTCTGCCAGTGTCATGTCCAACTTCATGCGACCAGACACAGCATCCCCGCCTGCCTCTGTGAGGCAATCGCCTGTCCCTATGGCTCCTTACGCAACGACACCTCTCTTCCTCCAGCGCAGTCCCAATGGTCGGCACACACCAGACGAACCGCGGTCTATGTCATCAGAAATCGCTATTGATTTCGACCAGTCTTTGAACGCTTCCATATTGGGAAGAAGGCGCGCTGCATCCCCCTTGTCCTCTACTGGTCATTCAGGTTCGCGTCCGGGCACGCCTTCTAGTGCAGCTATGGTGTGGCCCCAACCGCCTTCTTCGCCAATCCGCCACACTCATAATCGGAATGGTAGTTGGTTCAGCGACGGAGGCAGCGCGGAGGTGGCAGATCAGTCTAATGGCAACAACGGAAAGGGATCTGGATTGCGATCATTGAAGTCTCCGGCTCTTCCTGACTCTCCTTTAATCGATCGTGGTCATAGCACGGTTGACTCCATCTCCTCGCTGTACTCCCAGCCTGACAGACGTCCGACATCGCCAATGTCTACCATGGAACTAGGTGGTTCGACGGTTGTGGGTAGTCGTATCGTACGCTCGCCTACACCTAGTCACGATGCTTCCCGGTCACCTACCTCCGCAACCTTCTCGAATGGGGGTTCCCCCCGCAGTGTGCGCTCATCGAAGCAGAATGTCGCTTCCACCCAATTCAACTTTGATTCATTGCAACCCCTTGTGTTTTCACCTCTCGCCAACTCATCGAGGTCGTCACTTGAATCTGCGGGTTCAAGTTATCATTCCTGGCAAGGGGACCGGAAGGAGGGCCTCAATTCCCTATTCAATGACAGTGATGCCCAACAGAGTGCATGGTACGATGTCTACGTGTCAGATCAATCAAGTTCGATTACTCCTGGGGCGTCAAGTCTTGATGATGATGCCGAAGCTATCCTCCAGGCCGTTGGCTTGCGCAAGTCTGATTTTCTCACAATACAAGAGAAGCTTGTTCAAGTTGCTTCGGCAAAATCCACACCTTCAGATACTCCGAACCGCGCGCCTTCGCTAAGACGTCGCAGACCTTCGACTTCGCAATCTACATATTCCCACAATGGAAGGGTAAGATGTCTACCGCCGGTATTGAATGTAACTAAACACTCGGTTCACAGATAACTAGTAGTAGTCCACTTCCTCATTCTCCTCAAAATAGTGGATTTATGCCAACTGTGGATACTTCTAAGAGGGACGTTGTTGAATCCTCGGACGATTCATCTCCCACCAGGAAGAACAAAGCGATTGCACATCTTCTTTTCGGCCAGGAAGAGGCTGATGCCAGTCCACCTCCCCAGGTTGATCCAAGTCCGTACGACAATGACATTACCTTTACTTCCTTCTCCTTCCCCAAGGAACCCATTATTACCCCGCCGCCACCGATGACTCCACCTCTGTCTGCCACTTCTGCTAGCGGTCCGTATTCATTACCGCGCAACCCCTCCATGCCCAAGTTACCTCAAACCCCGCAGGAAGAGGCAGAATTGACGCGTGAAGTGGAACGCAGGACCACGGAAGCTATGCTGGCTTTAAAGGGTGCCTCTCACTCACAGTCGAACCTTCATGTAAACGCAAATCTAGCGCATAACCCCTCTGTTTCTCGCAAACGGATATCCCCTCACCAGATATCAACGCCCACGCTGGTCTCTGCATCCACTAGCGTTGATACGATACCTCTCCGTTCACCAGTTATACCCATATCCGCTCAACAGACGGGTTCAACCAAAATGAGTCGCTTCAAAAAACTGCGCGGCACTTTGAGGAAACCGACCAATCTGCCGACTGGAGAAGAAGTAACCCCATACCCGCTGGACCTACACTCCCCCACATCTTCTGGTGTGCGCCACAACCAGGAGGGTTTCAGTGCAACAGCATCAAGTGATGCTGTTCCCATTCCCACGAGTGCCGTCGAACCTCGGTTCAAGGTTACAGTCCCAAGCCCTCCGGCGTCCGCTGGTCCAGGACTCAAAGGATTTATGGCTCGTTTCCGAAGCAAACCAAGAACGATTGATCCCAGTCTACAGTATGCCGCCCGGCATTCTCCACAGCCATCTGCTATTTCTTCAATTCCGCGGGAGAATGGAAATGCAAGCTTGTCCAGAGCACCACAGAGTAAATTAGCGCCATCCGGTCCCTCCCCTCCCACTCGCGTACCCGTCTACCATCATACTGCCGATGATTCGGCTTATAGTAGCAGCCTAGGGAGCCCAACGACGCCACGTGGGCCTCATGCTCCTCTCCCTTCCCAAGAGCCGGGGCCTGCTTCCCCCATTCCGATGGCTGATGAAAATCTGGCTTTGAAGCAGCTTTACTCTGCTGCACAGAATTTGGGCATTGATGAAAAGCGATTAAACGATCTTGTACGTTCTACCTCCACCTCTTCTAAATCAACGACTTGGACAAGCACTCTTGGACGTAATACCTCTACTCGCGACAACTCGACAAGTTCAATCCAGGTGTCCGCGTTGTCCCGAAACAATTCTATAACTCTGTCTCAGGCGGCAACGAATCTGAAGCGCAATAATTCTTCAGCGGTCTTTAATCAGCCCGAAGGTCACACTGAATCCAAGGTTCGACAGGGACCGGATGTTGTTTCTACACCGAGCCCGGTCACTACAGGTCCTGTTCGCTCATTGTCGACGCGCAAACCCATACCAGAACATATTCGCCGCCCTCGAGAAGGCGTTGATACGAGTGCTTTCAATAGTGCTGTCATTCGACGCACTATTGTTTTGCCATCTGAATTCCGGAACTCGTCCGCTTTTGACATCAATGCGCTCTTGAATGCCAAGGCTTCATCTAACCGCCGAAGAGCTAGCACTACATCCACGTCGAGTCGATCTGTACAAGACCGTGCTCCTACTCCCCCGCCCCCGCGCGGCTCACGTCGTTTTTCGAGAGATCGTGAGCTACTGCCTCCGGTTCCGCAGCTTCCTGGCGCTCCGGCGCCTGGCGCAGATGGACGACTCAAAGCCCCTGGACTTGAACCCAGCAATTCGAACTATGATTCCTTGTAAGCAGAACCCACTCCATGTATTTGATTTGCTGAGAATTGTTCAAGGTTTGACATGTACACTGGAGACCCAAAGGCTCAAACAGGAAACTCTCATGGAACGCAACATGACATACCCATCGAGTCGAATCAAATAATAGAAGTCCTCGAGCTAGCGAATGGGAACACAGTCTGGTATGTTTGCTTTGACTTGAATTAACCAGGCTTCAATAATCTTGCTTGGCCAGGTCCGTCGTGAACGGTCTGCGGGATGATGACACGGAATCTATGTACGGCGGTCGACTCAGCATGAGTTCCGAATATGATGATCGCGACGACGAAATGGCGATTTATGTGAAGGAGCATCAAAGAGGCGACGGCACGACTTCGAGCTATAGGCAGCACTCCCAACCGGTACCTAGACCCGAGACGAAGGTCAAAAACTCTTTTCGACCACCAGTTTCATACTTACAATTTGTATTCTAGGTTTTCTACAGCTCTGCGGTCAAGATTGGACGTTTAATCGAAAACCTTTCTCATGACATGGAAGCTGGATCGTTCAACTTCCGCGCTAACACGCAGCCCTTGTATTCATCGACGTCTTCAATGTCAGTTTCCGACACAGACGGTACATGGACCGTCGAAGAGAGGTTGGACCATATGCTTGGAAAAATGGGAGCATGATTTATGTTGGGTTCTGGTGCGGATATCTATCATTGTCATATCACTATTATATTGTATCGTTAATTTCATTTACCCTGCAATGCTATCGATTCAGAAGTATGACAATACAAGCACGACTTAACCAATACGACAGGCTGCTCTAGAATGGGCTAATAATAACAGACGCTCAAGATCAGACTGGTGTTTAAGGTACAGTCAATATCGCCACCACTGCTCGACGCTATCTAAGACGAGATTAAGCGAAATATACATTTAATACAGGCGAGACTTAATACAGGTATGGTTTTACGACACATTTGCCTTCCAAGCTCTCATTCCTTTACCCCGACATAGGCGCCAATCCTTCCATTTGGGCTTTGATACGTAGCGCAAGCCGTTTGCTCCAGAAGCGAACATGAGCGAGGTTACCGCCCATAGCATATATTCCGGCTTTAATTCAAGTCAGTGATCTCGCTCAACTTGGATCTAAGAAGTATAATGCTTACGATGGCCAGTTTTGCGCCAGATCCCGTTGAGCTCGCCTTCGGAATCAAGACCCCAGACGTCCTGCATGCGCTCGGCCTCTTTTCCAAGAATCTTGACCGCGGTGGTCTTCATGTTCTGTTCCGAGATATTCAACCAGGTCCACGAGTCTTGTCGTAATACAGACTAACCTTGTAACCTGTGGCCATGACCACAATATCGGCTTCGATCTCAGTGTTGTCGTCGAAGACCACTGATTTCTCAGTGAAATGACCTACAGTAGTGTTAGGTGACGCCGGTATTTTGAATGGTTGACGGACTGATTTCATGCCCTTGCTTTAGCTTGATCTTCTTGTCAATAATTAACTGGGAAGCCCCAACGTCGATATCTGGGAAAAGAGCTTGATGAGCTTTCGGACGTGGCATGCTTTATGCAACTCACAGTAGCCACCGCCTCGTGTGTAGTACTTCAGCAAGAAACCGGAACCATTGACGCCTGTGAGTACAACGGTTTGCCTTTGATTCGAATGTTCGGCTAGAAGACGCTTACCAGTGTCAAGTTTGAAGCCAGCGTTGCGCAATCCGTCGAGCGTTTCCTTATCAGCTTCCGCAATCTCGTCCGTGACATATTTGTGCAATTTCTAGGCGGCTTCAGCAGGACGACGCGTCGTAAGCGCAGAGAAACCGACCTCAAACATAGGGACAGGTGTCGAGGTGAACATTACGTCTGCGTCTTCCGTCTTTGGTCCACCTTCTTCGTATAGTCCTCGGAAAAGAATCCTCAGCCCGTCATGCGAAGACCTGTGGCTGAAGGTTAGTCTTGCGCTCAGGCAGGTCATCGACACATACATGACGTAGGTGCTTGAACGTTGGACAATCGTTACATCGGCGCCCTGCTCATAGAAGTCATGAGCAATGCTTCATTAACCTATCGTTAGAAGGCGTATTGATGGAAGAGGACCAGCCACCCACTCATGCCCGCTGTTGCAGCATCCGATAACAATGGCTTTCTTGCCCTTGAAGTCTCCGCCTGTTGTGTGTTGGCTAGAATGGCAGAGATGGCCTTGGAACGCGTCTTGGTTCTTGAACACAGGGATGTTGGGTTCCCCACTGTGGCCGGTAGCAACCACGACGAATTTAGGCTTGAGAACACGTTCGGTTTGGTCGGGACGGACAACCGTCACCGTCCAGGTGTTGGAGGCGTCGTCATACGAAGCGGACTTGATCGTGCTTTGCATCCAAACGTTCAACTCCATTGAATTCGCCTAGAGTGCTCCATCTCATTCATGATATGTGGAATCGAGGATAAAAGAACGCACGTATGCCTCGAACCAATCGGCCAACTTGTCTTTGGGTGTGCTGACATGTGATGGTAAGAAAGCGGACTCACGTAGACGAGTATCACTTAACGTACAAGATAGGCCAATGCTCAGGGAATGGCACGTATGGCAGGTGATCATACCACACTGGATCTAGTGCTCATGTTAGCCGCGTAGTATTATCACCTTTCGGAGACTAACCGTGCAAGACAAGGAAGTTATATCTCTTCCGCCAGTTATCGCCGACCCTTTCATTCTTACTAGGAAATTGAAGACAGATGTAAGTTACAGTATCACTGATCATGAGAAATGTGACTAACTCGATGATCAAGGCGTCGACATTCAGTTGACCTAGCCTTGCCGCCAGTGCTAGCCCTGATTGACCGGCACCGATGATAAGCACTGTCGGTTCTTCGGTAAGAAATTCGCGCTTTTCAGCGCGTCGGTCTTTCCAGGCCTTCCTTTGGGCATTCTCGCCATGGTTGACACCGGCTGGCCGTGTCTGGAAATGCATATCAGTATATCGACATCGGACCACAGCAATGGAGGCATACGCTTCCTCGCTTCTCCTCAAAAGTCTTCCATTCCTCGGTTCCAGTATACATAGTCCTGACGTCGATTAGTGCTCATGCCTTTCCTGATAGTGAATCCGAGATGCCAACTTTGCTTTCCAAGCTCCGTCATCGGGATCTCGCATCAGCCTGAAGAATCCTCGGCCGCGCGCAATATCCGTTTCGAAGGTGAAGAAGGATTGGATCCAGGTGAAATCTGCGCGTGACAATTAACAACTGAATACACGGAAATTCGGATATCTAGGCGGGATTACCTCTATTCGCCTTGACGAGCGCTGGTTCCCCTTCTAGCTGCAGGTTACGAAGGCCTGAGGACTTGAGACGGTTGTTACCATCGAGAAAGTCCTTTATGGTCGGGATAGTATGCAGCGTTCGATTGTCGAAAGACAGGCCGAGAAGATCGCGCCAGTAACCGTCAGCCAAGAAATGAGCAGTGACGAGAGACGTGTCCTTTGACTCGATCGAGCTGGCGAAGGTATGGAACCACTTCTTGGCCAACTGCGAACGCGATAAGAAAACAGAATCATCATGGACAAAACATACCGCGACTGGAGGGTTTGACGCGCTTTCGACGTGTGAAATGACAGGTTTGGCCTGTTCGAAGTGGCCAAACTCAGGATGAGATTGTGCGAGCATTGACATGGCGAAAAGAGCTGCTGGTAGATTAAGGACTGGGGAATGAATGAGCTTTATCATGAAGGTGGGCCTTATATAGTTGCCATCAATTTGATTACTTACTCCACACCCCAGATATGGGGAATGCGGGGAAAGCACAGCTGACCTGCTTTATCCAACGTCTTATTCAACTTCCAACTCAAATCAGCACCTCCTCCGGGATAAACTTGAAGCTCGGGCTGATCCATGTCACTGGCTTCATAGGGGGTTGTACTTAGGGACGCTTGTTGTGGCTGGTCCTCCCTCCCCTCATGATCAAGGAAGCGACACCGGCTAGCTCGCGTGTGACCGCGGAAGTCCATTCTCCGTTTGCACTCCGAGTATTTGTGCTGAGGACGGACGCCCGGTCTGGTCGTTGAAGGAGCACTCGTGCCGTCATGCGATGCACGCGTATTTCTTGGGGACCATCTCGTGCCAAAAATCTCGTCGGGATACCAAGAATTATAGGACCGTGATCGTACATTATAAAACGGCGTTATCTCTAAAATGGTTTGGCTGCGCCTCAAGTTTGAAGCACCTCTCCCGGTTCAACATTCAACTTCAAGGCTTCAACATTCGGCATGTCATCAACTTCTGGAGCCGAGAAGGCAGAGACCATGGCTATCGAGGACATTGAGGCGAACCGGCACCATGCACAGTCGGCCCCAGTCGGCAAGACACCCATTGACGGGTCCATCCTGTAAGCGCCACATCTCTCTGAGATTTAATAGTGACCTAAATTCACCCTGCAGCGGTCTATACTGCTTTGGTGCCGCTTGCGGTACCATCTCGCTTTACAACTGCCGCGCCAGTGGCGTCACTGTACCGAACGTCGTTGTAGGCGAGGCCCTCGCTATCGGCGGTCTTGGACTATTCGTCGCGGGGATTTTTGAATTCATCAGAGGCAGCCTCTATACTGGGACACGTTCGTATTTGTTCCCCGCGTGATTGACAGCACCCTGACGAGCAAGTCTAGTCTTCTTGTTCTTCACCGGCTTTTGGCTCTCGTACGCTGCCATTCTGCTACCTGATAGTGGTATAGCAGCAGCCTACGGAAACGACACTGATATGTTTGGTAACGCTGTTGGCATCTACCTTGCCATGTTCGCCTTTATGACCGTCCTCTTCCTGTAAGTCTAGACCGCTTACTTCCCTGGTTTGAGGTGTCGAAGCCCTTCTAGGATTGTGGGATGCAGGAAGACCATCGCCCTAAATGTCACCCTTGTCTTATTGTTTATGACTTTTCTTCTGTTATCTCTGGCCAATTTCCTTGGCGACCTAGCGTGAGTTATATTTTCACCTTTTCTTGACTTTCCGCTAACGTGTTTCATTTAGCATTTCCCGTGCGGCTGGTGTCTTCGGCGTTCTCACTGCTGGGGGTGCGTTCTACATCGGTACGGGTGGATTCTTGGCCTCGGAACCTAGGCCACTTTTCACGCTTCCTATGGGTGTCCTTTAATTTTCTTTGGGATTCCTTTCAGTACGAACGTTATTCGAACCATGAAGTTTACTTTTCCTGTATAAAGGCTACACGACCTCTGTTTTCCATTCTTTCTCTACTGTCCATTATTTGAAGTTGTGATCTTGGTTTGCGTGATCTGGTAAGTGAATAAAATAGTGGCCGGTGTCTGTCTACTGGAAACCTGGCTTTCCGTTTGAACATTCCTACTTGCCAACAGCATTCGCAAAGCGGCATATGCCGGACTTGATCAAGAGCGTGGCGCAACACCTACCATATTTGACCAATTTTCATTATCCGCAAGATCGTTGAAGAGGTTCCGTGATTTGCAAGTTCAGTGTAACCTCACAGGTCAAGCGTCGGGAAAAGTGGTGAATCTTGACTGCCAGTGAACCGCCATTGCTTACTCTCGCCACAATACAAGCTATACCAGAGCTGAATTCACCCTTCTGACCTTCACTATGACACTATAAGTACCGTATTCTCTCTAAGAACAAAACCAGACGTGAACCTACATAATATAAAATAAATAACCAGGTCTCAGACCCCCAATAAATACGTGCGTGGTATACAATGCAAGATGTGGGAAGGAAATCCATCATGTCGAGTGAAATTCAAAATACTCCTGGTCAGCGAGCGGAGGGATATTTGACTCGGAGTGCATCTTCGTGATGCCCGCCGCCAACCTTGGTTTCGGTTGGGCTACGGACTGACGGACCCGGACAACGGGTGGCGAGGAGGGGAGGGCCGGGGTTGACATGCACCGCAACGGCAAAGTTGCGGGAGCACGACCGTAGGCGGACGAGCCCGAATCCGACCGCGACAGAGGAGATGGCGCGCTATCCTTCCTTTTGGGTAGCTGCGCGTCGAACGACAGTGGTACTGTATCTTGGAGCCACTGCTCATCCTCGTCAGATGGCGGCCCTGGGGTCGACATGGATCTTTTGAATGGGCTCTGCGGCGATATGAGCAAGGGGGAAGCGCGTAGGGATGGAGGGATGGGCATATGCAGCGGTTGTTTGGATGAGGTTTGGCGTAGCGAGGTAGATCGTCCCCGCATGTCCTTCGTTGGCCGGCTTCGACTGGGGGTAGAGTCCGAAAGGCTAGCTTTCGATGATGCTGGCGATGACACAAAGGATTGAGAGGACATAATTAGAGGGCAAACGAGTGTGTTCGGTATGGCGGGATTAAATAATAGAGACTGGAACGAAAACGACAGTGGGATTGAGAAAGGCCCGAACGTCACCACTACGCAATTATATATACGCTGCGAGTTGCTTCCATGATCGATTTTGAAATGTATGTCGTTGACAAGGAAGTATAGGGTGTAGCGCAACCTGAGTGCAACACGAACTTGAATTACAAACCATTTGAACACACATTTCTATATCATCTTTCTACACAGTAACGCAAAAACTAACACAAGAAGAAAACCAATTGCTGTGTCTAGGATAAGAGGCGGACGATGAGAGGGAGACCCAGGAACTTGAATTCGTCCTCTTGACTCTTGTAAGGTATTAGGAGGAGGTGATTCCGCCGGTAACTCTGGAGCGAGAGCAACAGGAAGAGGGTTTTGTTGGAGTTGTACCGCCCCACTACTCGGGGGTGTCGGGTCAACAGAAGGCGGCTCGGCTTGACTCTCGTTCTCAACAGGCTCCTCCGGAGCTGGGGGTGCGTCTGAAGGAGTCTCGGGCACTGTCGTTGGCTCGGGCGGAGTGACATCTGGGCTTTCAGACGTCGAGGGGGGGTCGGGTAACATTTCAAGATTAGATTGCTGGCAATGTGGACATACCCATTGCCTTGACCTTTGGGGAGGTTAACATGAGTGTAATCATTACGCGTCGAGGTACGTACAATTGGGCTAGACGTCTCCGTTCTGACGGAGGATTCTCGATAGAACCAACGCCTGCGGCCGCTTGGCCTTTCAGGGGAAAGAAACCTTGAAGACCGATGATAGCTGTTGAACACTTGTATCAACAACGACAGCCTATGGCAAACGTGCTTGACTTACCGGTACGCACACCCCATGCGGGTTGCCAGAGTTCCTCGTGGTCTAGAATCTGTCAGAGCAGTCACCATGTACTGCGGTGGCAAGCTCACAATTTGTAAAACTAATGCATATCTGGATTCCAACATCAGAGATAAGTACAACAAGTCGATGAATGGACTGTTGACCTTTGTGTTTAGCTCGAAGCGACCGTTTGGTGTTAGAAGCATCAATGAAGGGGGTCGGAATGGGTATTCTGCAGGAAGAAGGATGCGAAGATGATAGAGTCCTCCTTCAAACTCGGTACCTGGAGGGCCTCGAAGAGTACAATGCCATTCCTATACAGCTCCATCAATAAATGTGGGGAGAGAAGTGAGTTCGGAGACTTGCAAAGATGTCATCCTGAAGACGCGTGAGGAAAGTGGACTGTGCTTTTGGAGTGCAGACATACCTCGAGCGGCCATGCAGCATAATCGGTAGATGGGTCATTCGCGAGTTCGCGGGCTTCCTGCATAATCCGCTTAACAGCTGGGAGGTGTGTGAAATCTTGTGTGTAATACAGAGAGAAGGACTGACCGGAATTGTTCTTGTTCAAGGCGGACATTGGAGAGGTCGCGGTGGTTAGTTTGCAAGATGAGCCAACGTGGCGATCAAACCTCGGGCCGACGATCCGACACCGAGTTCGCTTTTTCGCGTCGCATCCACCAACAACCAGAACGACATGGTCCACGTTAAAGAGCTCCGAGTCCGACCCAGGAAACGTGCGCCACACTTGTCTCTCCTCTTCTTACTCTCACCCTATTACAGAAAATCTGGCCGGAATGTGCACCCTGCAGCTGACCTCAATGCTTGGCTGCTGGTCTGCCAGCAAAGATATTCATTCCATAGGCCAATGCAAGTCCGCTGCAGAGGCCCTCTTGCTCTGCATGCGCTCAACGGTGAGCACCACGTCACCTCCATACAGCTAACTATTCATGTCTACTCAGCCGGTGAAACACAAATCCCACCGACCAGCCATTAACTACCACCTTGCGCGACTAGGCAAACGCATGTAATCCACGCGTATACTTATCGTAGCACCGTTGTATTCTTTAGAAGAATTACCACATGACTTTAGCGCCACTCTTCATTAGCGCCCATCAACCTTCCTTCTCACTGCCATGTCTGAACGTGTTGCTGTCTTTTGGGACTTTGGTGAGCCCTCTCCGCTCTTTATTAGTGTCTGGCTAATGATTTGTAGAGAACTGTCCTGGCCCAGCTGGCGTATCGGGCTATACGCTGGTGAACAATATAAGAAATTGTGTACAGCAATTCGGACCAATCAAACTGTTCAAGGCTTACCTCGATGTTTCTGAGCAATCGACTCAGCGCGGACTCTCTCTGCGCTCAGAACTTCAATTATCTGGCATCTCACTCACCGACACGCCACATAATGGCCGCAAGGACGTTGCCGATCAAATGATCATAGGTTCGTGCTCCTAGCAATCCTTTGCGCCGCCGCGACTCAGGTACAGCAGTTGACATGATCTTATATGCCCTGGAAAGTCCAATTTCTTCGACAACTATTGTCTTGATCACCGGGGATCGTGATTTTGCATACGCGGTTGCCACGCTTCGGCTTCGACAGTATCGAGTTGTCGTAATATCGCCATCTATCCCTTCGCCTCATTGCAGCCTTACAGTCCATGCATCTGTCGCACTGGATTGGAATGCCACCGTCATGAAAGATGTCTGTCCTCCAGAGAGTTTCCGTCCTTCTCCACCTCCTCCTTCCCTTCCGACTTCACCGCCGCCTCCTGCTTCATTTCCTGCTTTTCCTCATTCATTTCCT
>QLPD01008186.1:0-29857 GCA_003314085.1 Hymenopellis raphanipes
TAGCTGCCATTGCCTCAGAACGTCATTCCCACCACAGCCCTCTCACTTTTTGACCTTCCTGCACCTCTCAGGGGTTGAGCTGAATGTATGCCGCTGTTCTTCATGAGTGCTCAGCCCCCAGGCCGCGCGTAATTTGGCCGAATGCTAGCTGCCATTCCATTTTTGGAATGGCAGCTAGCATTATGACATCATCAAAACGCGTTGTTCTTCTCTACCATCGCGTGCGGGGTCTGTGCTGCCAGGCGTCTCTCAAGCTGTCTCCAGCGAAGAGTGGACAGGCAGTTCTTACTTCTTTGTACTGTACTTTGACCTTGATACTTGTTTCAATCTTAATTTTTCACGCCACCGCGGCACCACCGATACGGCGCTGAACTTGGTGAAATCTGTTGTGAATGAGTGACTTCCCTCCATGAATTCTAGATCCTCGTTGGTCAATGTAGGTAACTACTGCTCCGGAGTGCGAAAACCATTGACAGATGCCGGATGGTGGCATATGCTGCAGTTGATCTGATTAGACTTAGATTCTGTGATATTCAACAGTGCGCCGCAGGCGCTCAAAAATTTTCTCGGACTTATTCACCCTGTCGAGCTTGAATCAGGATATGTTTGGTACACAATTAGCAGGTACGCTGAATGTGGCGGCTCCGAGGCTTGAACTCTCCTTCTTTCCCTCTTTTTCCTCTTCCGGACACCCAGCAATATGGCCGGAAAGCCGATTTTTTATCCAAGGCTTCGGGAATCGGGATGCAGTGCAGTCTGTTTTTGATTCGAGCTGAAGTTGACGAGACGAAATGCGCCACACAATAAGCTCACTGCACATCTGTAATAGCTCAGCTTGTAGAGTATCAACTTACCAATCAGTTTGAGATGCCTGTTCAGGTCAGGCCCTGGCCAGATGTATGAGGTGAACGCGAGGACGAACATTTTATCTTGAAGGATTTAGAATGCGCATCATGCTGTCTGTTTTTGATTTGAGCTCAGGGCTAATGTGGTGTTCTCGTGGTAGTAGTACCATAGAACGTTATATGGGAGAAATATGCGTGAGTGTTGACGAGACATCGATGCGCCACTCAATCGGGGCCTTACACATTCGTAGCTCAGCTGGTAGAGCATCCACAGTTTGAGATGCCTGCCTGCTTTGCCGGATGTATTGTTCATGATCATGGAAGACTTTTTGCTGAAAACAATATCAGGAATCAAGTTTTTCTCCAAGGATTCGGGATGCACACTGTCATGCAGCGCTGTCTGTTTTTGACTGGAACTGATGCGTCCTAATAGTATTGTGAAGAGGACATGTGTAAGGAGATCAGCCATTTTGAAGTTTGAAGCTGACGAGAGGTTGATTCACGAAATGCGCCACTTAAGCACGACCCTGCACACCTGTAGCTCAGCTCGTAGAGCATCAAATTGCATAATCCATTTGATATGCCTGTTCAAGTCAGGCCGGGTGTATTTCAGGAGATCGGCTTTATTTTTACCTGAAGCATCCAAGGATTCAGGATGTGTAGCCTTGCGCAGAGCTGTCTATTTTTGACTTGAGCTGACGTGTCGTAAGAGTAGTGTGAGGAGAACATGTGTAAAGTGAACTGTGATCATACATAAGCCACTTTGAAGTTTGAACTTTGAAGGACAGATGAAGTTGACGCGAGGTTGATCCACGAAATGCGCCACTCAAAGAGGTGCTTAAACATCCATAGCTCAGTTTATAGAGCATCAAACGAAACATCCATTTGAGATGCCTGTGCAAGTCAGGCCGACGTATATCGATTTCCACAATACGCAGCTGTTTATTTTTGAGCGTCGGGACTCGGCCGATCTGTTTTGGGCCGACTCGGAGTGATGATTCCAGGGACGCGTCCAATCGATCTTCCTTTCCTCCTGCGATGACGATCCATTCTTAGACGCTGCTTAGACGTATGTAGCGTCTTTCTAGAGTTGACGCACTCTTGTCGCTAATGTTTAAGAACAGCACAACGATATATTTGGCGAACATGGTCGAGATTGACCTCCAAGCTGTTAAAGACGGCATGTCGTCCTTGCAGGATGAGCAGCGTCTGCTTAAAGCAGTTCAGACGCGTCTGACTCAGTACGAAGAGCAACAGGCGGCTGCTTTGCTCTTACCCCAGAAAATCTACGATGCAGTTATCGAGGAGGCGTACCTCTTTCGCTGTATCCAAAACCGCGCGATTCTCGCGACCCCCAGTCCCATGCGCACTATCCCTACCGAAATTCTCAGCGAGATATTCGTGTATTACGTCTCCAGCTGTATTCCCAAGGATGTCCGCATGGACAAAGACGTCGATTTCCTTGCGGACTGCAGAGAGATAGAAAGAGGTCCCAACCTCCTCCTCACTGTCTGCCGTCGATGGCATGACACAGCCATTGCTGAACCTCGCCTGTGGCCTGCGCCTCCCGCACTTTGTCGGGCAAATTTCGTCGAGAACGGTCAGACGGTGACGCGTCGTTTGATCTCGGCCGACGCACAAGCACGAGCTTTCTACTGGCAGCAATTTCATACGAGGATTGCGCGCTCGGGTGCGCGGCCCATCGACCTGCTGTGTTTCGAATATGACAGTGTCAATCACATCCCCGATGCAGAGTCCACTTCCCTATACGACGCCATGCTCAACTTGTTGCCTCGCGCGCGCAAAGTCCAATTTTTTGTCGAGTTCCAGGACAATGACAACATGGCCGTGCCTGTTCAGACTCCGCCTTGGTTTGTCGACGACGTACGACTCGAGGAAATCGAGGTGGCCGTTTTGTCGCTGCATGGATACGGCGCCCAGGGTCGGGCTCCCGCTATGCAATTAGGCGCACAGCTTCTTCACCGCATCAGTCGCATCCGCCACCTCACGCTCTCTGAAAGCACAAACACGCAATGTCTCTGGCACGGGGCCTTGACAAGCCTTACGGACCTCACCATGGGCGCTGTGAATGCCAGTCTATTCTACGGTATTCTAGAACGCGCCGCCTCCCTTCGGAATATCAAAGTTCGGAAGATTATGCCGGACATTCTTTCATCGTTGTCTCCCTTCACACACAGGGAACTGCATCGTCTTGACATCCAGTGCGGCCCTTATCCGTTCCCCACGATAGAGACATGGGAGGTGTTGCAAGGCGTGACACTGCCCAATCTCGAAATCCTACATGTCGCTCCGGAGACCGGGCACCCCTGGCCTTCGCAGGAGGTCGTCGACTTTATGTTACGCTCGAAATGCCACCTACGCGAATTGTTGATCAGAGAAGCGCAAGGAGCTTTCGTAGGCGATAAGCTCTCCGAGATATCCGAGTCGCTTAAATCGCTCGTTCTTTTCGACATGATGGATGTCTCGGATAATGCGCTCTTGTCCCTCTCCGGGATGGGGCTGCTCCCGAGATTACAGCGCCTCACAGTGGTGGTTCGTCAAAAGCACGTGCGCGTCGGGGCCTTCCCAGTGGTGAAGCTGGATGGGTTACAGATGCTCCTGCGCGCTTATGAAATATCGTGCAATCCAGGGAGTATCATAGCACACAAGAGAGTCAATTATGAAGTATATATCGATGCCGACAACCAAGGGGATGTTGGTCGATATATCAAAGTGGCCGTGAAGCCTTACGCGGAGGACAGATATGCAGTTGATCTTCGAGTGACATATTACTAGACCTGTGTATACAGTTGTACTTTCCACCTCTTGAATTCCATGGGTGTATATAAGCCTTCATCCCCAAGGCTCCACGGAGATATAGATGGTATGTATGATTGATCGTGATACGCTGACCGCTGGTGTTGGTGCACCATTGTAGGAGAATATGAAGAGTGGATGAACTGAAGGATAGAGTGTTTGGAGTAAGGGACTCCGGCGGAGGTACAAAGGCGCCATGCAAGAGGCTGGCGGGAAAGCCGAATCGATAAGGGCAATGTAGAACTCGAGCTAAGAGGATGTACACAACACGGTATGTAAGTAGAGTTCTACGGAAAAGTTGGAAGGGCAAGGTGGGCGGAGACGACTCAATCTGAATATAGACTCAAACACCGAAATGAGACGCATGTCCGTAGCTCAGCTAGTAGGCTAGAGCATCAACCTGTTCAAGTCCGACTCCGTCTTGGTACGTTTTTTTCCGAGAGAAATATCATTGAATTTTGAAGTTTGGCAATGAAGCATCTGTAAGTTGAGATGCCTGTTCAAGTCAGGCCCAACATATGTTGTTTCCGGATTGTTTTTGTGAAGCAACCCCAAATTTTCATTGTTCAATCCAAGGCACTCCAAGGCAGGATGTCTGTTTTTGAAGGCGGGCCGGGTTGATCCGTTTGGGGCGCGAGCGACGCGTCCAATCGAGCTTCCTTTTCTCCTACCGTGACGATCTACTCTTAGACGTACGCAACTTCTTTCTATCGTTGATGCACTCTTGTGGCTGATGTTTTAGAACAGGACAACAGTATATTAGGCGAACATGGCCGAGATTAACCTGCAATGTGTGAAAGACGGCAAGTCGTCCTTACACGATGAGCAGCGTCTGCTTGAAGAGGTTCAGACGCGTCTCGCTCTGTACAAAGAGCAACAGGCGGCTGCCCTACTCTTACCCCAGAAAATCCGCGTCGCAGCCATCGAGAAGGCGTACCTCTTGCGCTGCATCCAAAACCGCGCGACTCTCGCGACCCCTAGTCATATGCGTACTATCCCTGCCGAGATTCTCAGCGAGATATTCGTGTATTACGTCTCCAGCTGTATTCCCCATAATGTCCGCATCGACAGAGACATCGATTTCCTTGCGGATTGCAAAGATATCGAAAGAGCTCCGAATCTCCTCCTCACTGTCTGCCGCCGATGGCATGCCACGGCCATTGCTGAGCCTCGCCTGTGGGCTACACCTCTTGCACTGTGTCGGGAAAATCTCGTCGAGAATGGTAGAACCGTGATGCATCGTTTGGCCTCCGACGACGCACAAACGCGAGCCTTCTACTGGCAGCACTTCCATAGAAGGATTGGGCGTTCGGGCACTCTGCCTATTGATTTTCTGGTCTTCGAATATGACAGCCTCAATCACATCCCTGACATAGAGTCCACTTCCCTATACGACGCCTTGCTCAATCTGTTGCCTCGCGTGCGCAAAGTCCATTTTTTTGTCGAGTTCCAGGAGAGTGACAGCGTGGCCGTACCTGTTCCGATTTCGTCCTGGTTCGTAGACAATGCACGACTTGAAGAAATCGAGGTGGCGGCTTTGTCGCTGCATGGGTACGGCCCCCAGGGCACAGCTACCGCTATGCAGTTAAGCGCCCAGCTTCTTCACCGCATCAGCCGCATCCGCCGCCTAACGCTCTCTGCAAGCACAAACACGCAATGTCTCTGGCACGGAACCTTGACAAGCCTCACGGACCTCACCATGGGCGCTGTGAATGCCAGTCTAATCTTCGGTATTCTAAAACGCGCCGCCTCCCTTCGGAATATCAAAGTTCGGAAGATTATGCCGGACATTCTTCCATCGTTGTCTCCCTTCACACACAGGGAACTGCATCGGCTTGACATCCAGTGCGGCCCTTATCCGTTCCCCACGACAGAGACATGGGAGGTGTTGCAAGGACTGACACTGCCCAATCTCGAAATTCTGCATGTTGCTCCGGAAATTGGGCACGCATGGCCCTCACAGGAGGTCGTCGACTTTATGTTGCGCTCGAAATGCCACCTACGCGAATTGTTGATCAGAGAAGCGCAAGGAGCTTTCATAGGCGATAAGCTCTCTGAGATATCCGAGTCCCTCAAATCGCTCGTTCTTTTCGACATGACGGATATCTCGGAGAATGCGCTTTTGTCCTTCTCCGGGATGGGGCTGCTCCCGAAATTACAGCGCCTCACGGCGGTGGTTCGTCAGACGCAGGTGGGCGCCACATTGCGGCTGGATGGGTTACGGATGTTCCTGCGCGCTTATGAAATAGAGTGCAGTCCAAAGAATATCATAACACACAAGAACATCAATTATGAAGTGTATATCGATGCCGACAACGAAGGCGATGTTGGTCGATGTATCAAAGTGGCCGTGAAGCCTCACTCAAAGGACAAATATGCCATCGATCTTCGAGTGACATATTACTAGACCTGTGTATATCAGCTGTTGAACTCGAGTGCGAAATTCTACTCGTATAAACCAATCGTGTATATGTAACGTACTATATAGATAAATAACAAAAATGCCCGCATTAGCTAGTAGTATATGCTGTACCCTCACCCCAACCATAATCATTATACAGCAATCCCGCCAGATCTGCCATCGTCGTATCCCCGAATCCTGGCGCTTCAAATAAACCTTCGTCTCGAAGGCTCCACGGAGAGCTGGATGGTGTGTACGATTGATACACTGGCTGCTGCTGCTGCTGCTGTTGGCGCACCATTGTAGGAGAATAAGAGGAGTGAGAGGACGAATGCGACGACGAGGAAGTCGGAGACGAGGTGTTCTTGGATGCCTCGAGTATCATCCGTTTCACGACCCTCTCAAAGGGCTCTTCAGGCTCCGTGTCCTCTTCGCCTCGTGAACGTTTCCGGGATGTGGGCTTTGCTGACAGTTCTGGTTCAGCGGCTAAAGTCTCATGTTAGAGAGAAAGTGTAAGTAGCGAGAAAAAACACGTACTCAACAGTCCCTCCAACAGCACTATAGCATTCCTGGACACGACGGATATATGCTCTGCTGTCTTGAAAAGGTCAAGAGCTTGCCGCAGCTCTTCGCGCCTATCTTCCAACGCATGTTCATGTGTTCCTTCCGTGGCCTTCATATGACACAAGTCGATGAACAGAACCACAGCCGCCGCAAAACCATAGAACAACACGATCCACCACTTGAGCAAGATGGCTGACTGTTCGTCGTCAGACTTGAGATGGTTGAGGATATTTTGTGCGCTGGTTATACATTGTATTCGCGACTCCGCCTAACCAAGGAAAGTCAGCAACATCTCGCGTGAAGTCAAAGACTTTGACCTACGTATCTCCGATCTTTGTACCCCCTGAACAAAAACGGCCGATGTAATCTCAGCCGTCTCGTCTCGCCCATTATCAAGCAGAGCGTCATCTCCAAGCCCTTAACGCCACCAACACCCATCCCGGCCTTTCCAAGCCCGAAATATAGCGGCACTTCCTCAAGCTTCTTCTCCAAGCGGCCGTCCATCTCCGTCACAAAGGAATAACCGGTCCCCGTAGGCGAGTTCATCTCGTCGACAATTTCCCGGTATAGGCTAACGAAGCGTATGCGTGCCAGTGAGAACGACATCTCGGTGTACACCTCAAGCGGATGCTCACAGACCGCGTGGCCGTCCACGAGGTCGGCATCGTTGACGTTTGCTGGGAACCCCGTGTGGTTCTGTGATGGGTGTACCGCGTATGTTCCATTGTGTGCTGCCGCATGTGACCAGTCGTTGAAGATCTGTAAACGAGTCAATTCCCCGGGGCAGTTTGACTAGATTGCAAAGGAAGAACATACGAGACTCCACCAAACTCTACGCGCAGTTTCGCGCTTCACCACGGAACGCCAGCTAGCGCTGAATGTTCTATCGTCGGATTCTGAACCAAGACGCGATATTCCGAGGTTTTGAGCAATCTGATAGAATCATTATCAGAACCTTTCTTCAAGAAGAGACGTTGATAGTACTTTGATAGCCGAGCCTAACAACGCCCAATGTGTGCTGCCACCGCATGAGCAAGTAAATTGTTAACAGTGGCCATAAACTCACTCGGACTCGTCCAGATTTTGCTGATAGACACCCATCAATCTGGAAACAATGTCAAAACAGGCTGACAAACGAAAATAAGAGAACTGACATTATACACTGAAGGTGCTCGAGCGAATGAGCGCCCAGAAAGTCGTCGTAGTTGATACACGCTTGGGCAGCAGAGTACATCCTCTTCGATAGCTCACTCGCCGTTGGGAAGTCGATCCCTAGGTGTTCACATATCGGCGGTTCGATGAGATGGAATGATAGACAAAGCACCATGAAGAATACGCCAAGAAAACTAACGCGTATCAGGCTGGTACTATTGGTGTTCAGTTGCATAAAAGCCACATTGGCTTCCTTGAGAAAGGTGGGTGCGTGAAGCACTTTGCTATACCACTCTAGCTTGGCAAAGTAGAATTCCACGAGCGCACGAGACCGGGCTTCGTCGGGGAGCAGGGCAACGAGCCGAGCAGGTACGTCAGCGGCGGGGTCGACAAGGAGGGAGAGCGGATGAGTGCGAGATACTCCCGCGGATGATGCCGCGGGAGCATTGTAGGGATCCGCATCGAAGTCTTGGGTAGCTCGAGTCCGGTTTATTCGATGACCCATCGCAAAATCCTGGGATTGTTCTCAACCGACGAGGTGAAAAGCGCGAAAACATTGCTTACTTCAAGCATCATAGCGACATCTTCGTCCGTCGAGGTAGGTCCATAGGCCGAGCGAATACGTGATTTGTCAGACGCTCGCGGGGAAGTTGGTGGAGGGTCTTCAGGAATTGATTTAGAAAGTCTAAGAACTGTCCTCTCTAGTATCCCTACGCGATGTAGCACGTCGTCTAGAGTTTCAGCAGTGGACTTGGAGGAACTGCTTTGGAGTTAGTGTGACTCTGAAATGGGTATTACACTCACGAAGGGGCATTTCGGTCAACCTCCCTACAAGATACGCCTTCTCCGCGCAACAAGCATGGAGCGCAAGGGTACGTTCTGTTACCTGAGAATCTTTCTTAATGAAGCCGGTCACTTAAATGCAGAGTTCGAACATTTAATTTTTCGTTTTCGACCTGGCAGAATTGTCAGCGTGCCGAAGTGAATACAGTTGACGGTGCTCACATTGAAAACAGCTTTGTATAGGGCGGGAGGATGTTCGAATAGACTCGTTCATCAAGGTAAAAAGCAAGAGATAACCTCTTTGAAATGCCGGCGCGTGTCTGTTGATCGGTGGCAATGGATAAGGGGGAACCGCTTTTCCGTTCTTGATCATGATCAACCATCATAAAGCATCATGCAAGCAAGTGTGGAATTCCCCTTTCTTTCCCTTCTGCTCTCATGGTCGTGTATTTTCACAATCCCAATGGTTCAACCTCGGTTCAGAGCCACTGTGCTTACGGCCCGCGACGTCCGATGACCGACCTACAATTCATTAACCTGTATTATCAAGGTCATTTGCATTTGAAGCCACTGTTCCTGTCTTACGTAGTTCATTTTGACGCATTTTCGATAGCTGACGCCCCGATGTACTGCTGGATAAGCTGTGGATAAGAGATGTGGTATGTGACATGGATAAACTCTGAACCATCACGTCTAGGTATCAGTATGCTTTGCCTTGAGCTTGCTTTGGGACAGATCCACAACCTTGATGTAGAACTCGGCGTCTTTGGTTGACTGGGCTCCAAGCTCGAGAGGATCACTACAGTGTATTGAATTTCGACAGGTAGCTCAAGTCGAGTTCAAGTGCCAGTAGCTCGTTACTAAAGCACATATAGAACATTGCATGTGCGTTTCTCATGATTCCGGCGCGTCATTTCCCGTCCGGCTACCCACTGGGGAACTAGAACTCGGAGGAGCAATGTGGCTGTCTTCGGCAGCCTCACCTTTGTCGATGTGGCATTTCGGGTAGTCGCGACCCGGTACGCAAGACGAATACATATTGGGTTTATATATTCAACGAAGGATACGGTATACTCGTATGATGGTACGTACATCTTGGCAATGCTGTACACAAAGTGTTCAAGGGGAGCAGGGAATCTCACATCGCATGAGAGAAGTAAGCTACTTTGGCGCATTTTTAATCCCGAATTCGTTGCGCTAGTAGTAGAGGAGCTTCACGTCTTCCTGAGTCCTGACAGTGACAGGAACTTGAAGAGGGTCGGAAACTGCCGGCGCCCCTGTGATAGGGTCACCATCACCGCCACCTGGTCCTTTGTTTAGTTCTTCCACATTCAGCGTCTTCTTGCTCTTACTACGTTGGACTTTGGGACCTTATCATTCTATGGTTCGAATCTTACCCTGAGATTGCAGCGGAAGACAAGAAGGGGGTAAGAAAGAACAATACCAGCACAGCATTGACGTCCTTGTTCTACTTTTCAATTGTTCTTTCAGGCGGAGAACAACCGGACAAAGACATTTGACGCGTGGGATCAAACGGTGATCCACTAGCGAAAACAAAGCAGACATTTCTTTATTCGGGCCCGCAGAGTTATATAAATATACGGGTACCTGGCGAGTGGGACCTGCAGTTCTCTTTCACCCGGCAACGTAGCCACAGTTCGCATCTGAACTACAAGCATTTAACCTCTGTAAGATCTCTCCTCCATCGTCAAAGGCCTTGACTGACTCTTTGTAGAAGCTTTCTAAACACGTTGACATGATGCAACTTGAATCTCTCATCGTTCGTCTCCGCAACCTCGCGAAGATGCGCGGAGATGAGACTACTGTGGACAAGACACCACCTGCGTCTGCGTCTCCGGAAGAGCCTCATTCTCCGACAACACCAGTGGCAGAAAGCCTGATAGGGCGGTTGAAAGCTCTGGACGTGTCTGCGCCACCACCCTCCGCGCTTCGCGTGCCGCCGAACACACCTGCGTATCCGGGCTTTGGAAAAGATGTCCACGATGATTCCGAGTCCTAATAAAGGGCGTGCGCAGACGATAACCGTTCCTTGTTTCTTCTTTTGTGTATGTCCCCTTCATTTTTCTGCCTCTGTAGCACTAATGACCTTGTTCAGATACTAGCTGGGTACTGCTTAGATTGACCATTCTGATAACACGCCGTTCTGTTGCCTTGTTTTTCCTACGTTTCTGAGCCACATTTCGATTCCAACAATAACAACGCCTCAATTATCATCTTCAAACTCAATGCCCTTTGGTACCTCCCATTACCTGATGAGCCCACTCTGCGACCTTCTGATTCTTCCACTCATTCAACAGCTCCACCGTATGTTTCCGAAGGGCTATGCTCTCCTGGTACTTCTTCCAAACTACCTGCTCTTTCTCGTTCCTGAACTCCTCCATCTCCCAGTCCCGCTGGGTGGCGCGCAAAATCGGGTCAAGATTGACGAGCAAGGAATCACGTTCGATCTCTGTGTCTCGTTCAGAGTCGGCCACCACTATGTTCGGGAAAGTAAACGCCCGCTCCGTTTGCCTATTCTGCAGACGCAAGTTATGAGATTTTATGGAAGCCAAGTGACGAGAAAGTCTTACGGGTGATGGCGCATGCTCGAAAGTGTCGGGCGAGTCCACAGCGCGCAAGGGCCACTTACACCCGGTCGACTGCCAGATGCTGGGCGATACCTCGACCATATCGGTGGTAACAACGTTGAGTTGCATAGGTGTTTGCTCAGTTCAAGGTATAATTGTAGATCGACGTTGGAGTAGAGGGACCGGAAAGTCTGATCTTGGATGTAAGTTTGGTGCTGAAATTTGAAAGGGACCTTGTACTCGTCCAGCTTAAATATGAGCTGCAGAACAATACCTATTGTCATCTCCAGGCTAGGGATATGATGGCTGTTGTCTTTTCTTCGAACATTCTCTTGTTTCTTCATGCAGACTTAGTTACCACCTTGCTCTTCAACGAATGAGCCATTGTTTTCCACTACAAAGGGCTCTGGATTTGGAACAAGGTTGACTCGGGAACCCCAACGAGGTCCGAAAGGATACGAGGATTCAAGAATGCGGTACATCTACTATGGACGAATACGGCCGGTGACCTAACTTGACAGAAGGACTAAACGCGCTTTGGGCTAGCTTTTCAGCGACGAAGACCGCTAAGGCCTGACTCGGAGGTCTAGACCTTGGGTATTGAAGTACACTGATGATTGATATCCGAGTCACCTGTTCCCCACGCTGTACTCCTTGCTATTGGGCCTTCTTACCCTCATCTCCACCATGTCTACCGAAACCAAAGGCGTCGCCATCATCACCGGATCTGCACAGGGCATCGGGAAAGGCATTGCTATCCGACTTGCCCAAGACGGGTACGATGTCGTTATCAACGATCTTCCAACGAAGAAGGAGAAACTTGAACAAGTTGCAGCCGACATCACTGCTAGGACTGGCCGGCGGGTCTCGATTCAGATCGCAGACGTATCTGAAGAAGAGCAAGTCAAGGGCATGATCCAGGACGTGGTCAAGACCCTCGGCGGGCTCGACGTCGTTCGTATTCCTATTGTCTCTGATATCCCTTGATTTCTATTAACTTCCATGGTAGATGATTGCGAACGCGGGCGTCTGTACTCCGTGCACCCTTCTCAACAGTGAGTTTTGCCTACTTCTTCAACATGATTGTAATCCTGTTGTTCAAGTGGATGTGAAAACTTGGGATTGGCTCTTTGCGACTAATCTTCGAAGCATGATGCTCTGCTACAAGTACGCCGCGGTGCAGATGATAGAACAGGGTCGAGGAGGACGTATCATCGGCGCTTCATCGCTTGCAGGAAAGCAAGGTTCGTTGGATCTATGGAATCAGCTCGTCGCGAATAACTGCATTATCAGGCGCACTCCGTGGATTAACCCAAAGCGTCGATAAGCCGTACATGTCTTGACTCCTTGAGATAAAGTCAACGAGATATGCAGCGACTGAGCTTGGGGAACATGGTATCACTGTCAACGCTTACGCGTGAGTCCAATCGACATTGTTCTTTATGCGGGATATTCTGTGACGCATAAAATGATTAGTCCAGGCATGGCTTCATGTCGTCATTCTCCTTCGGATCTCACAGCATAAAACTTTGACAGGTCTCACCGACACAGAAGCTCTCTATTCAGCTGAAGCCGCAAACGCGGGGATCGACGTGCAAGCTCTGTTTGCCGCTGTTAGCAGTCCTCCTACGCAGTCCAGACACTTGATGACTGACACGTCGCATCCTTAGCTGAAAGCTCAGTCCGCCATGAAGCAAGTCGGCAAAGTCGAAGACGTAGCAGGTCTGATTTCGTTTCTTGTGACCAAAGACGCACGTCTTATCACAGGTACGTTGGCTTCGTGTCCTTCTCGAAGATAATAACTTAATCGCATTACTTATAGGGCAAACGGTAAGCCCCTCGCAGTGTATACAGCAAACACTGAAGGATGGTGCGCTTCAGATTTCCGTCGATGGTGGTATCAGTTTCAGCTAGATGTGCCAATCGACATATATCAGCCCTCTATTTGTGTGAACCGGAACGAATCACTGACACCTTCTGTCTACCTTGTTCCATAAAGGTGCTTCTAAAAACTTCATGCGCCTTTGTACACGTTTTAGGAAAGTATACATGTTGCCCCCATATAGAGAACAAGCACCATCCAGGGCAACCTCGTGGCCTTGTCCTTCGCGTCGATTATAAAAGCTGAGCGTCTCTGGTCTCTTGTATCCTCACTAACTATACCCCACGTATTCTAAACTCGCTGTTGCGGGCCAACCTTTTCTATAATCCGATCTACGTTCATCATGACCGCGACCGCCGCATATAACCCCGCGCGTTGGACTGAGTGGCCGCAAGGTTCCGCCGACTGCAATCCACTACCCATCTGCGCTCCAGATCCCTGCGCTGTACACGAATACCAGAACCTATGTCTGCAGGAGCCGCATTATGTCTTGCTATTGAAGCCGTTTTGTGCGTATTCTATAGCCCGGGAACGAGTGTTGATGTCATTGCTAATTGTTGTCCTTTAACAGGGGATCTCTGGATGTTCGCCAACAAAGACCGAGCAGCCCAGGACCAACAGATAACTTGGCCAGGCGACGGGAGGGTAACATCTGTAAACGAAGCGTTCGACCGCCTGTTCGAAATGACCCCAGAAAAACTCATGCCGGAAGAGTACTTCATGCCAGACGAGAACTTAACCTGGGGAGACTTCGCTCATAGTAAGCCTGATTGATAGCTGTTCCTCGTAGTCGCGTCCTGACCAAAATCTATTTAGTGCTCACCACGACTCACGATAATATCTTGGCGATTGAAAACTTTAAACTTGCCTGTACGTCAAGTCTCTTTAGAATCGTGTTCAAGGCTGACTTCGATTTGACGCACAGGCAACTCCTTATTCGAGATGAATGGGAATACAACGCCACTGGACCCTCTTGTCCAGGTCCCAATGGTGCTGCAAGATGAATCTATGATCGTGCCCTACCTTTTACCTGTCACGACCGCCTGGTTAGCCTGGGAGGACACCGCGCTCGGGTATAGCCTGAACGTACCTTCCATGGTGCAACCGCATCTCGCGGACGTATTCCAGAAAGTGTCGTCGCTGTACGGCAACGCTACGTTTAATGATATGCAGAAAGGTAAGCCCAGCCCCCGCTGTATCGTGCAACGAGGCTAATGCGGTTTATAGCCATGCAAACTTTCTTTTCCATCGACGTCTTTAGGCAGTTCATGGATTTACGAGACTCGGAATACGTGCTGTTCGGTGACTTTGAGAGAGATTCTTCCGAGGACTCTGCAGAGTGTCAGTGCGTCGAATAGAAGAGCCTGTAATACTTACACATAATGATACCCTACATATTAGCATCTTCAATTTCGCTAAGAAAGTCTTCGTCGACGCTTCCTGCAGCATCAAAGAGTACAGCAGGAAACCCCTTCCTTGTCATCCTGACCATAGTATCCATGTAATGCGAGTGTCCGATACGTCTGTCCGTCACGTCCAACCAAACTTTCCAAATCCGCGGGAGATCGTCTGGCTCTTGTACCAGACGCCCAATGACCATCTGCCCAAAGTTGTCGTCCGTAAAGTTCTTTCCGGAGCCCACGATGAGGAGGGTATGCAGCGCTGGTACAATGAGAGTACGCCTGTTTCGTGGGTTCTTGTTCTTCGTCGTCATACGCAGGAGGATCTCGTCTGTGATAGCACCCTCGCATGAGGCTAGGGGAGCTTCGTGAAAGCGGAGCGTTATTAGTTGGGGAAGACACTCGAGTACTGCGAGCAGTTCCGATGACGAGACGGGTATCTTGTCGAGGAAGAGCGTCTCGAGCGTCGTACAACTTTGTTTCATGAACGACAGCACGTCCTTTGTCACCCACGTAAGAGGGAGGAACGGGCTCCCTGGTTCGAAGCCGCGCTGGCTGACACAGAGTATGTCCAGGTTGGCGGAAATGTACTTGGTTAGGCCGCCTATCCAATCAACATCCGCCTCGTCCAGCAGATCCCACTGCATGCTGGTCGGCATCTTCATGCTAAGCTTCTTCACCTTCTTCGAATGCTTCTCAACATCCGGAGACGTATTACAGCGCACCAGCTCCAGCAAATCCACCTTCGTAAACCGCCGTAAAAAGTCGACGCAAAATGACTGAGGCAGACAGAGCTGTGTTCCGCGGACGGTCTCGATTTGGTCGTACGGGAGCTGAATGACAGAGTATAGCCCCGTTTCTATGCCTGTGAAGATACCCGTTCGGAGTGCTGGAGCATTGAGGAAGAGGTCCTCAAGTCCTGGTTCCACGCTGTCGACGTGCAACTTGAGCGTCTTCAAGGAATCGAGACGCCCACGCAACGGTCCGAAAAGCTCGCCCGTGAGCTTGGGTGTGCAAACCGCTAACCACTCAATACGCGGCGCATGCTCCAGTATAAGGCGAATGGCTTCTGGGCGCGTGGCGCAAGAACTCATGACAACGGTCAAGGGATGACTCCCCGAACGCTCGAGGATGAGGCTGACCGCGTCTTGCAAAGATTGCCGAGGGTACCAGATGGGGATATCCTCTAGAGTGATCTTACTCCAGACCTGTTTATCCTCCAGTGCTACCTCCCTCCAGTACTTGCAAACCTTGGCTGGTGGCTGTATGGCGGGGATGATGAATCGGCCGCCGACCATACGCGCCCAGGAGGCGCACGCGTCGCAGAAGAAAAAGTCAAGTATCAGGGACAGTACTTGTCGAGGAAATTGTCGAACTGGTCGTGGTTGGGCATAGAGGGTCGCGTAGGCGGCGAGCTGGGTAGATATCTTGTCTAGCACGTCTTGTGCAGTGTCGTTGGGGCGCCGAAGGAGGCGGTCTGCCTGGCTTTTCAGAGCACGCATTTGGCCCACTTCCGCAGCGTTAGGCATGTCTTTTGTGAGGAGCCGATTGGGCCAGTTGAACGCGTTGAGATGTCCAAGCAGGGCTGGGAATTTTTCCTTCATGACTGGCGTAGAAAGCTGAACACAGCGCGTTCAGCCTTGAGTATAGCCTATTTCGCGGTACTCACCGATACAAGCGAATGGAAGCTCTTTGACGCGTCTGTTGAAGAGAACGCAGAGGAAACACGACGCGTTTTTCAAACCGCAGCCAGCCCTAAAGTGATCGAATAAGCCGTCGGCTTTCTCGGCGTTTAACGTTGCGAGTCTACCTCAAGCTGCGCTGGAGCTGCATACGACCCAAGTATCGAGTTCTCAGTTTGTGGTGTTGAGCTAGCAAATCTACTGGCAGAACACATACTACTGTGCCTCATTCCTTTCAATTGACATTCTATCTCAAGTCAAGCATCATTCAATATTTTAGAGCCCCAGAACAGGATAACTTCTCTATGATTACTATTAGTATTATCAATTGTGTACAGCAGAGCAAAGGTCATAACAAGACAAAACTAGTCAATGACTGCAGTCCTTGGATCCGCTCCGCGCGCTGCGCGTAGATTTACCACACCACCTGGAACCGAGCTCATCGCATGTCCATAGAAGAAAGCCGCTTCGGAAAGTACGACCTGGTCCACCACCGCTCGAACATCCGATATCATCAACGCCCAAGCACATTCCGGGTTTCTGTCACCAAAGTGCTGACGATCCTCTACAGTCAATAAATCGTCCATCATAACAGCGCCTTGCCCGCGAAAGTGGTCTAGAATGTCTGGATCTCGCTCATCAGTGGCGATGTAAAATCTGTGCACACGTACACGTGAGGGGAGGAAACACGAGAAGTCAAGGGTTACTACTTACTTGTCCTCAGGCATTGGAGAAGCGCGAATGTGGAGATCGATATCAGGACCTGTATCACCAGGGACATCGTACACTCTCAAATCGTGCGATGACAAACGAATGAGAGTCTTCCGCCCGTCTTCGAGACGCCGTTTTACTCTGTCCATATGACTTTCCGGCGTGGATTCCATGGTCCAATTATATCGAACAACTAGCGACCGCAGACTCAGCGTAGGAAGCCACACACAATAGAGCAGCCCGCTTACAGTCTCCACGACGAATATGGGCGGCCATCCATAATCTTTCTTCAGTCAACTCGAACATGTGCTCGACAATCCTGAATGCAAGGGCCAAAAGCATGTCGACGCGTTGCAGATCGTAAAGAACGATGCTCGAATAAAGGTCTTGAGCCGCACGAGTTGTGAAATACATAGATCCCTGGATTGATATGGTCAGTCTCGTAAAGCAAAGTTGACGACGGGACGTACTAGTTTTCTACCATAATGTACAGATCCTTCGAGTAAGAGAACATCGGTGTCGATATGCTTGTAATCGGTCTCGAATCCGCGCAGAGCTGAACGGGGAGCAATTAGCTTTATTGGATGGACGGCTGCCTTGTTATAATCGAGAGAGGCGCTGGTGGATCATATCATATGTTAGTAGAAGTTCAACGGAAAAGGTGGCAGAACAATTCACTCACACCGAGTCATAAGTATAGAGTATCCGCCACCCACTTTCAGTGACAACTCGTTCTAGCTTCTGGTCGCCCCATATCCCCAGAGCATTTTGAGCTCTTTGCCAATCGAGAATGTTTTCGCCAGCGGGTAAGGCGGCGTACAACGCCCGAAGAACCTTAGTGTCTGTCACCGAGGAATTTCGTTCTGCTGCATCGTTGTCTAGTATTCGGTCCACGCGGACTATGTCCTGTGGGTCATAAGCCGCGTTGGGTATGACCGACAATGTGGGGAACTGCCCAGTGATGAGGTTGGAGTGCGCATGGTACACATCGCGAGCCCAGTGTCCGTTCAACGCCTCAGAAGCGGGATCCAGCCCATGAAGACGGAGGTAGTCGGCGGTGGTGATGACGGGGTGCGCACGGCGCAGATGGGTGATGTTGATCATGAGGCCGATGGGAATCTTCCACCCCATTTGCTTCTCAATGGGAAGCTGTCGCCACTCGTCGCTCTCAACTGCGTCACTGAAAAGTATGATCGATGCGGCGAACGGATTTTCAACTGAAGACGCACCCTCTGTTCACCATGGTGGCGTAATCAGCACATACGCGACTGCAACGTGGTTATGAGGTGGAACAGTAACGTGGCGTACGTGCGGCTTACTTTTCATACTCGCAGGCTCGAGCGTAGACAAACGAGGGCAGGATCAATACTCGGCCGAGTAGTTTGGCGTGGAGGAGAGCGGCTTCAATGATATAGCGCATCTGGAGACAATGTGAGGAGAGCATGCGCAAGCCATAGGAAAGAACTGACATTATTCCAGCCCAGCTCGAGGTTGTAGTCCCGAGCGTAGAAGCCGTTGGTCGAAGCAACCAGTGCTTGAATCTCCGCCACGCTGAGCTCTTTTGAGGGGTTCGAATAGGCCGCTGAAGGCAAAAAGGGCCCGGACGCCACGGCAGGGTGTCGGACGCGCTGTAGGTCTACTGGGTGCCTAAACCATGACAGTGGTCGTAGAAGGAGCGTGAAAGAGGCTAGTACAACGACGGCGAGCGCAACCATTCGCCACCGAGACGTGCTAGACGTCCAATATCGTTTTATAGGTAAGGAATGAGGAAGAAGTTGGAGAAGCATAGTAGGTGGATGGGATTAATTCCCTTTCGACGACTGGGAGTAAATAAAAAGAGGAGAGAACTGCTAGGAATATGGGCATAATGGACCGTCCTGGGTACGAGGCCAGGTACAACAACATCAATCAACAAAGCGTACTCAAGTCTGCCGTCTCTGAGCCTTGTTGTATGGATTAAAAATGTGAATAAATTTTACCTACCAAGTATCACCAAGTGGGAACATAATTCACACCGGTGTTGTACGCACTGCTGCGCTTACGAGTAAGTGGCGTAACATCATAGTTTTGATCTCACGAAGACCTGTCATCGGGGCGGCCGCTTGAGCGATGATTGTCTTCTTCCTGCGATTTGGCCGTCGTGTGGACTGCTGCCAATAGCTGGAGATCACGCCTTCCGGCGTCTTCCTCAGGCTCAGGTCTGCTGATCAATGACTATCATCTTGTACTGCCTGGAAGATTTGTAGATACTTACCCACGAATAGACGTAGCAACCTTCTCGATCTCGTAGGTCCTCCGGTTAACTTGCGCCGTCCTGAAGATGATCGATGATGTTTTAGTTCCGCAACATGAGCAACTTTAGCCGCGGCAAGTCTATAATTCAAAATGAAATCGGCATGAACCTGTTGATAGTTAGATGATTTATTTCGTCCGGAGCTTTGGAAAGACTTAAAAAGTGAGATAGGAACTCTTATTCTCAGGGAGAAAGAGCTACTGTAAGGTCAGATCAGAGGCTGTATGGTAGACAGTCTTTCGTCTGCCTGGGGTCGGAAACGATTCCATTTCCGCGTAAAGGAGATCCACGTGGGTCGACTCGTTCAAGTTTCCCCGAGAATGCGATACTACTAACGACAACATGCCAAGGGAATAGAGAAAAGTTGATAAGGTGCCTACCTGAGCGCGTGGTAGAATCTTTGGGCTTTCTTCACATGGCGATAAATGGATTATCGAGATGCTAGCTATCACTAGAACACAAAATTAAGCACATTTCGAGATCTCTTCGCGAGGAAACTTACCTTGAACGTTCCTAGTTTCCTGTAAACACTGAGATATTTGGAAGTTCAATACGGGAACAGTTCCCCGACAGCCTCAACAATCATCAGTTGTCCAGGGAAACCACCTAAAATTCGTTAGCGGATCGATAAGGGGAGGAGGGATCCGATGTTGAAGGGGGACATGTGAAAACCTGATTCGGAGAAGAATACGGGTATTCAGTGCACGACGAGCGCTTAGGGCACTCAGCGCGTCCGTCGTGGTGACGACGCTACAATATTGCGACGTCCCAACCAGCGAAAAGCATGCCGGATGAGCGAAAATATACTGCTGGACTGTAAATTGTGACTTCTAGTGACGAGCGAATAGTTGACTTGCCGTAATTCTGTTGGTGACCATGCCGCATTCAATCCTCCGAAACACGTACAGCGACGCGTAGCGTTCACGCTTGTTTTGGTTTAATTTGTTATGATGGAAGCAGACTTGACCCGGAAGAGGGAAGTCGAAGCCGTAGAGAGGTTCATGCCAGCATAGGTCAAGATCTTCAGATTTATCCGGGAACAGAATCTCAGCCTCCTTGTAGTGGTGGTTTAAGTCTTAAGACCAAGTGATCGCTATCACGTGTCAGAAAGGCTCATCCCTCGATCGTCATCAACGACTCGACGTTCAACGAGCGACGCTTGAGGCGGAGTCAGCTCGTTTTTCCTGAAGGACGCGTTTCCTGGGTCTACCACTCTGTGCTAGCCCTTAGTGGCTATCATTCCTGCCTTAGTAATGCCCGTGCACGATCTTCTGAGTCCATCCAACAAGACAATGTGATCGCGTCAGACTGGCAGTGCGTGGCCTTCGAATTGTATCGGGCATGGATTACAGCGAAATAAGAAACGTTCCGCCGTGTAAGCATACCCCATCTTCCAGAAAGCCTATGCACTCGTCGATTGGTACTCACAGGGAGTCGATAACTTGGATGACACTCACTTTCATTTGGCTCAACGCGTTCTATAAGGCCAAGGGTAGAACAAGAAAAGCTAGCATTTGCTGGAAACGCCAGCGATCAAAGCTCCAAGAGGGCCCAACCGCGTACGCGATTCGATCGCGACTAAGATTCAGCTCGTCCTTGCGCTGCATCAAGTCCTCAAGACACCACTTGATCACTACTTGATCCCTCTGGTCTGCAGGCGTTCAAAGCACCCGTGAAAAGCGGACCAGAACGGCTGACGCTGGAATTTCCTCGACTATCTCCACTTCTTCCAAGACTCAAGAAACTCCAGTGATAGGTACAGTCATTCACCGGTCACTTGGACCCCAAAAATGCCGACACGAGTTTAGATATTTTTCAGGGTGGTGTAGTGTCACTGGCCTATGCCAGTCATGAAATATACTTGTAGCAATCTCTGTACGAAGTTTGGAGGCAAACGGAGGTGTGTGTGAGTAATGGGAGGGCAAACGGTCCGGGGTCTAAATTGGACCCTGCCCGATCATTTTGGACCCCATACGTGTACAGCAGTATCCAGCAGTCCAATAGCCTTCATGAAGGGCTCAAATTTTTGAGAAAATGTCTTTATTAATGTACTGACAATTACAGAGACTAAGGCCTTCAGATAACAGCCTGTACAAGCCGCGGAAGGTGACTATCTGTCACTATCAGTCCAAAAAAGGCAATATATCATATTTCCGGTCTATTTCATCTTCCGGCCGACGCAGGGATTTTCTGGTGGCCAAATTCATATACATACAGTCTTTCAAAGGAAATGACATCTATTGGAAGCTAGGCTGGGGTCTGTAGTAGTCTGTGATGGAACTTAGAGGGGGGTCTAAAATGACTGAGGGGGTCTAAGTGACCGGTGAATGACTGTAAGTACTGTACTGGAAGACCAATAGACCACATCTCAGATCTGGATAGGACTTTAGGAGGGACCGTGTGGTTATCACCAGTGCAGGAGGCGTAGAGTTTTTCGAAACTGGATACGCCATATGGCCTTCCATTTTGAAAGTCCCAAGGGAACAGGATCTCCAAGAAAAAGTTACCCAGTCAGTTTCTGAACGCGTCTCTAGAGGCGAGGAGGAATACCACCAATGTGAAGGCTTGAATTTGCAAGGAAGCTTGGTCTGAAACGCTTCAAAGGCTATCACTTATACTGAAGCCTACTTTCAGAGCTACAGTCTGTTGTATGGAAGAACAGGCCTGGCGACACAGCCACACGGTCATTTAATCCAGTTCCTGTTACATAAGTATCTGGCCCAATCTTTTTTTCCTTCCTACCACCACCATCAACGCCTGTTGCGGACGACGACGACGACGATATCTTTTACTGGTATGTATCCTTCTTCGTCGTTGACGACGCTACCCCGCCCTTTTGGTCGCTGTTGCCCGTCGCGGACTAGACCCTCGACTGCAGTCGTCTGCTAAGCGCCCATGTCCTTCGTCCATAGATGAGCGCCTATCAGGTTGTCGGCAGGCTCTTTGTCTGTAGGGTATCATGGCATAGCGGTCTATGTGGACGCCCGAGCGAGGTCGAACTTGACGCAGCCAGGATCCGTCCGTTGTTAGCGTTAGTCGCAGCCGTCCTTGACATGTCCGCTTTATCCCTCGGCGAAAAAAACGAGTTGTGGCGCAGCATTTTGCATGTTTTCTTATCCTCTTTTCGCTCTGTCCTTTAATGTTCGTTCGCTAACTACCCCTACTCAGATCTAAAAATCCGAAAGTTGAAAATAAAACACAATGTCAGGCGCAAGAGGTTGCTTTAACTGTGGAGGATGTGCGTGTTGTCGTTTGTCCCCAATCCCTCATCCATCACATTCCCATCCATTCCCGCTACGTACAGAACCCTCTTCACCTCGCCGTAGAGTAAATTTACATAATGTTTTATCATCTCTACCTCCTGCTTCTGTCTTCTTTGGGGACGCTGACTGACGATGTTCTTCCTTTTTCTCTATATCCTCAAATCAATATACTGTGTTATCAAATGGAACGTGGTCCTTATTCAACACTCGGCGCCCTCCCTCTCCTATTATCCTGCCTTTTGTATTTAGTCGGCCACCAAGCCGCGTCTTGCCCCAAAGCCGGCACGCCTACGTGCTACAACTGCGGTCTTGAAGGCCATGTTTCTAGGGACTGCACTGGCGAAACCAAGGCGAAAAGCTGCTACAAGTGCGGCCAGGAGGGACACATTGTGAGTATGATCTCTAACTTCCTTTTCGCTTGGCTAATGCACGTCTTGAAAGTCGCGTGACTGCGCCTCGACCACGAGCTCCTCGTCGTTCGGAGGCGGAGGAGGAGGACAGGAATGTTACCGCTGCGGCAAGACGGGACACATCGCGCGTGCTTGTCCCGAGAGCGGATCTGCTGGAGGAAACTTTAGCTCGTTTAGCGGAGGCGGAGGAAAGACTTGGTATGCTTTTGCGTTAACAGTGGTTTGAATTGTAGCCTAATGGCCTCGTAGCTACACCTGCGGCGGAGTCGGTCATCTGAGCCGGGACTGTGTCCAAGGAAGCAAGTGCTACAACTGTAACGGCGTAGTATGTGCTTTCTCTTTGTCGCTCGTGGGGCTTTACATTAACTCTCCGTAGGGCCACATTTCGCGCGAATGCCCGCAACCCCAGAAGAGGGCGTGCTACACGTGTGGCAGTGAAGGGTACGTCCTTATTACATTATTGTCGTCTAGACTTCTTTGCTGATGCCATTCGCCAGACACATTTCTCGTGACTGTCCCGGCGTTGAAGCCGCCTAAGTTTCTTGTTCTTGTACCGTGTACTATTAACTTGCTTGTGCTTGTGCTAGTGATGAGAAGAATAAACCCCTGAATTTCATGAATACTTGTAATGCCAGCATTTCTGAACGATAGTTGTGAAAAAGTTTCTGCGAAGTTGCCGGTGGACGAGCTTTACAGGTAATCTACTTTGGTACAGGCTCTAGTGCAACCATATTGATATTGTACTGCGACCCACTTCTTGTATAGATGCGCGGCCGTTGCTCAGCTCGAAGAGCATCAAAGCAATGAATGCCATTTGAGGTGTCTGTTCAAGTCAGACCGGTTGCATGTTCCGGCTCTCTCTTCGCTGCAAATGTTTTGTGCTCTGCGTTGCGATGTCCATTTGACATACGTCAAAGACATTCAAGTTCGCCTCAGAACGAAGTAAAAGTTTCCATCGTCCAAGCCCCATAGGTACACGAAATGATTCTATATACACAATACAATAAATGATTCTAGATACACAAGTCCGGAGCCTGCCTACGTATAGGAGACTAAGAGAGAGAACGGTACGGAATAGAATAGAATAACTAGAACCAGTAAAGATGTTCAACTTGGTCATCCCCATCAATCAGACGACACGGGTATCCTTCGAGCCATCCAGTTTCCTCTTCTTGAGCGTAGGATCGTTGTCGTTTGCGTCGTGGTCTACAAACGGACGCGCCCCCATGCCCTCCAACCTCCGGCTTATGGCGGCCAGACTCCGCCTTTTCTTGGTCTTGGTACCCAACGCCACGTCTGTCGAATAGACCTCGTTTTGGTGGAAGTCGTAAACGGTGGCCTCTTCCCGGGCGCGTTTCGGTGTTGATGGACCCGCCTTGACCAGTTGGGGGGATGATGTCGCACCTCGCGAAGGTTGAGTAGGAAGCGGAATGTTTTCGGCATGACGACGTAAAGTCTCGTGGAACCAGTTCGGATTGGCAAGGCGCTCCAGCCGCGCCTTATAGATCGCCACGGGATGCTCCTCGTCTATAGCAGCTTCAAGTTCGCCCCATTTCGCAAGTCTGGCCTCATATCTTCCAAGGGCTTCTGCCGATGGCTGCTCGTATCGAACGAGCAACAATCCCGCAAGCTCGGTCAGCAAGTCGTTGAATTTTGGTACATCGAACTTTGCTAAGTGACACGAATCCTTCGCACAGCGAGCCAATTCCAGATCCTTCTGGTCCCCGCCTATCGGGCGACCGAACTGGTCGAGGACCATGTAGTCGAACAGGTCTGTGAGCATCCGATAGAGCTTAGTGGGGTGGAGAGGGTGCTTCAGGTATCGTAGCGCGATGTTAACCAGAACCCAGAATGCAGACTCCTTGTCGTCGTCGAGGGTATGAACAACGGACTCTTGCGTTTCGTTCCCGAGTTGCAGAAGGCTGATGGACATGAATTGCCAGGTACCCTAGCAAATATGTTAGAGAGTATAGCATCGATATATTTAAACACATACCGTTACGAATCCTGGACGATGAGTGAGACCTTCAGGTAGGCAGAGATCCCAATCGACAAGAAGCCCCCTTCCTGCAGGAGTAATCATGATATTTCCACAGCTGATCTCTTGAGGCAAAATACGGGCATAATTGAAAGCACACTGGACAGCTGAGAGGGAATATTAGAACCGACCGTAAAGTAAAAGGGCGATGAAGTGCAAACCTTCCATGGCATCGGCGATACAATTGACTAAGACTCTACAATTCCCGAAAGCTCTGAGGTCGCGGGCTATGGTGTCGAGGAAGATGCGATGACATTGAAGAGGGTTTTGGAGACGGAAGCAGGCGTGGTCGCCAGGTGCATATGCTGACCACTGAAAACTTCCTGGAGTCTTGGTCCGCATGCCGTCCTCCCGCCAATGATCCTTCATGAAAAGAAAGCTGCCGCGTTTTGAGTTCTTCAACTGCCCGCATTCTGTAGCAGTATTCGGAGTGAAAGAGCAGTCATATGCCAGAGAGCGTTGCGTGGAGCGCGAGAACGGGGAAAGAGATGTGCTAGTTTCGACAAGAGGCGCAGGAAGAATGTCGGTGCTGTCGCTAAACTTGACGGTCATGGAACTATAAAGAGATCCCTCGTGGCCTCCTAGAAGTCGCAATCAAGAACTCGCATGAGTCGACAACGTGGTCAAGAAGTAACGAGTATCGTGATCGAGTTCGATTGCCGTCGGTGCCGAAGACTGGTGGCGCGTCTCCCACTATATACAAGCCGCTGTTAGCCGACTACACTCTAGAAACGCGATCTCAGTGGCGCATTACAACTTGAGGAGCAGCACTTCACACCTCGAGGCTTCCGCTGAAAACAGAGAAAGTGTTGAAACGTCTAAGAGAGAACATACATGAGACTCAAGCGCAAGTACACTACGAGGTTAATCTAGAATTCACGACAGAAACATATGGCAGGTTCTTCACACCCTATACCCCTTCCTCCTGCTTGTCGGCAGACCCAGCGGTGGCAGCGTCGCCCTTTGAAAACACAATCAGGATCTAACCAACAAGCCTTCAAGAAACACGCTTTACCTCTGTAGCACTGGTCGGAATAACCTCAAGGACCATGGCGGGGTCCAAACCCAAACCCATATCCTCCGGCGGCTGGAGATAGTCGGGCATGGGAATCATGGCACCAGTAGCGATGGGCGTAATCCCCCCAGGGACAATAGCGTGCCACACGGACGCATCGTTTGTTGCCCCAGACCCCTGGTCGTCCCAGAGTCGGCGTGTAGAAGAAATCTTCAGGAGATCCCTCCTGATCGCCTTGATGCCGTATGTCTGAGCAGAATCGGGCGCAGCGTAGCCGGCGCTGGTACTGAGTATACCGCCGAGGACGGCGTAGTCCGAGCTGGGGGGCACACCGCGCCAGAGGGCGTAGTCCTTGGTGTTTGGGGAGCCATCGTCGGTCCATACGCGCTCCCAAGAAGTAACGTCTCTAAGAGCGTCTTCTTCTAGTGCGCGGACGACGACGCCGTCGGGAACAGTGGTCAAGTTGTTGGCTGCACTCTGGCCGAGGTAGTACCAACCGCTTTCGACTATGAAGGAGGGTGAATGGGGGTTCTTCGCGGAGAAAATATTCAACTTACGAGTAGGGCGCCAAGTAGACATGTTGTCCCTGGCACCTAAATCAGCGGTGTCTGCCATCTTGTTGACAAACATGACGCGTTTATACGCCAAGGCAGCGGTGGGAAAGGACATGTCTGCGTCTGTGTTAGATGTGCGGTAGAAGATTGGCGAGTTATGGGGCCTGTACTCGCCAGTCTGAGCATTTATACCTGTGCGCCACCGTGAGCTGTAGCCCCGATACCCTTGTGAACCTCGACTATGACGGAGTCATGTCGTATTCTATCCGATTCCATCGCACAGAAGTGAAGAGTATGTAACTTTAGATTGAATGGCCCGGCAGTGTTACTCGCCGTCGATAGAATAGACCTGAAAGCCCGTGGGAAATCGATTAACATTCTCAGCTTACAAGGTTGTCTCTTGTTGTCCGCAAATTTCGGGAGGCGCGGAGGAGAGCTTTGCGATCACGGTAAAAAAAGTCGAGCTGACAGCCGCCACAAAGATTCGGAATGTCGAGGCGCCGTAGCCATCCGGCCCTTTGATCTTGCATCTAGCATATTATTGGCCACACCTATCATGACGGAGTAAGCAAGGCCAAGTGTAACGAACGTCAAAGGCGAGCCTGAGAGCGACTCACACAAGTTTGGTTTGGCTGAATGTGCATGAGCATGTCAATCAGACGCAGATGCCTGCCAGATGGATCGTATCCCAATGATCAGTCCGATCTCTGAGCGCCGGTAATCTTTGGAGGCAGTCATTCTCCCAAGGTCTGGACAGATCGAATTACACCAGACATCGACTGGTTTTCGGCACTAAGTCTTCAGAGTGTAAGTCGTAAACAGTCGTTGTTGAGTCTGAGACGCTTAGCCGGCTTGAAAAGGAAACCGGCCTAGAGCCGGCTTCTCGGCTTAATCTGGTACTCAACTTTGACTCTCACTGTTCCGAGCCTCCAAAAATTCTACCTTGCTGCTGTTTCCTCTACGACGATTATATTAGTCCAATAGTAGTCGACAACCACCAGGTCTATCGACCTGTATGTCCGTCACTTCGGACACCATTTCTGATGCTGCAGAAGAAGCAAGTCTAGGACGTGCACGCGACGCCTTTGTTCTATACGCGCCTTCCAAGACGCCTCATACAGCTCTTATATGGGTACCTCATTACCTGCTCTGCCATAGTCCTTCCCATTCCTCAAGGTCGAATTGTACACTACTCATCCATCTCTGGCGCGGAGTATTTCCTGCTTTGTCTTCGTCATCACGCAGTCACTTGGGAGCATATCTCAACTATAGGCGCTCTGCTTAGCAAAAATGAAGCGGACTCGAATAACATCAGGAGTCAACCGAGAAACCATGTACGTGTTTTCAAATTACAAACATGAAAAACAACCCATAGTATCCAAGCCAGAAAATACATTTACATTCACGTCCACTATTGCGGAACTTCTTATGCGAAACCATCGTTTGTCACGTTTCTCGACTTGCAACGCTCCGGCATCTTTCTTCCTCAATCGGTGCCTTCGGAGACGATAGGCTCGTCCTTGCGAAGAATCAGAGGTACGTTTGAATGACTGGGAAAGAATTGTTACCGTTGACACCGGTACATCCAATACGTCTGGCGGGGTCCAGTCACCAGGCATCAACAAGTTCTTGCTCTTGTCCAAGGAGAAGGACATATCCCTCGGCGGCGCATCATGTCCTAGCATGGGAATCAAAGCCCACGGGGAAGCCCCAGACCTACTCCACGTCTTCCAAATTGACCCGTCTTTGTTCGCGCCTGTACCAGCGTCATTCCAGACTTGGAACGTATCGTCCATAACCACCAGATCCCTCCTGATGGCCTTGATACCACGCTTCTGCACCGAGTCGGGCGGAGCCCATAGTCCGTTTGTGCTGAATATCCCTCCGACGACGACGTAGTTGTCGTTGGGGGGTACTCCGCGCCAGAGAGAAAAGTCCGTGCTCTTGCCTGAGCCCTGGTCATCCCACACCTTCTCCCAATCCACAACATCCGCAAGGGCGTCGGGCTCGAGTGCGTGGACGACGACGCCGAGAGGACCATCGTTATAGTTGGTTTCGGCGCCTTGTCCGAGATAGTACCAGTCGGCGTCGACTATCAATGCATGGTCACACCGGAATATAGAAATACTTGTCCGACGTACGATTTGGGCGCCAACTGGCAACGTCGATGTTCGCACCGGAACCAGAGTCGGTGGCCATCCTGTTCACAAATTTGACATATTTATACGCTAGTGCTTGAGTGGGCAAGTCCTCGGGCTGAGGCGCCGGGTTGTCTACGACGGTGTCTGCCATATCTGCGGGAAATAGATCGTAAGCGAAGGAAGAAGTTGCGTTTCGTTCACTGGCGACTTGAATCCTTATATGAACGACCCAGTATTCCAGCTGTATGTGGCGTCAGTACCGGCACGAACTCCGCCAACTCAATGCTGCCACCGCAGAGGGGATTCGACGGTCTCAACATTACGCGTTCTCGACAATAGAATGGATATAAATACTTACTTCACAGACGATATAGTCATAAAGGGAAATGACCACCATCTGTGTGGGGATCTGCGAGTGTTCTGGTTTCGAAGCTCTTCGTAAGTATACGCCGAGTTCAGGAGGACTGGGGGAGAACTTCGCGAGGGATATAAAGAGTCCGACTCGACGACATTGTCAGCCGCCACTAATAATGAGAAGTTCCATGGTCTCTGTATTGAAGAAGACATGTGATCTGCGTATCGACTTCGAACAATTGGGTTTCTCTATGTTCGCATCCGATGTTAGTCCGGGGCCCTAGATTCATACTCCATCACGTCGTTACTGACGATAGCTGGGGTGAGAGAGTGTTGCAAGTAGTCATGAGATCACTTAACGTCGCCGTTCGTGAATGCAAAGTTGAACCACTTCCCAATGGTTCAGTTCCCAAGCAGAAACAGACGTCCTTGGAAAATTCCTGGACAAGGCCTGGCCAGATTTAGTTATTCCGGAAGTGTGGCGATGCGTTTGGAAGGCATTGTTTGGCACGCGTCGATTAATCCATCGGGGAGTAAGCTGTATAATCTAAGAAAGTTTTATGACTGGACAAATCAGGTTGTGATGAAGGTAAGCAGTCTTGAGCCCGCTTCGTGGCAGCCAAATGGTGGTTCTTTGTTAAGAGAGAACGATCGAGTTTAAGTTGCTGCTGTCGGTGCCGAAGACTCGAATCATTCAATGCTCGACGCGTCGCCCAACTTCATACATAAGCGTGACGATAAGCCTCACACCTCGCGTTCGTAGAAAACAGAAAAAGTATCGACTCGTGTAAGAGAGAACATACATGAGACTTCAAGCGCAAGTACACTACGATTTCAATCTAGAAGCTATGTGGCAAGCTCTTCACGGAATTTCTATACACCATCCTCCGACTTGTCGGCAGACTCGGAGGTGGTAGCGTCGCCCTGTGTAAAACATAGTTAGGACCTGACATTCAAGTCTTGA
>QLPD01008187.1:0-27828 GCA_003314085.1 Hymenopellis raphanipes
CGGGCTACTCCACACTTGCTGTGGCGGAAGGCCATGTCGCGCGCAGCCACGTGACGCGACCGCGACGACGTCCGTCTCCAGAACTCGAACAAAGCGCCACATACGCCAGATGTAAGTCAAATTCAAGATATATACAAAGCTACATACATATGGATATACAAAGGTACATACAAAGGCATATACAAAGGTACATACAAAGGACTTACATTCAGAATAAAGCTATACATTGAATGTAGACCCATTTATTGATTTGTTAGGCTTTACATCGTTGTAGGTAAGTCTACGTACATCCGGCACAAAGCCTGGTATAGCCTTGCCTCCCATGCAACCGCTTACATGCGGCGCACACTTTCTGTGATGAGTGGGGTGTTGAACAAACTTTGAGGTTCCCCATGCTCACGTCCGATGTAAGTCCGGAAATCTGACTCCGTATATTATCAGTAACATCATTGTTGGCGATAAAGTTGGATAGAAGGGTTCAGGAATGTTACATAGTAATCATGGATTTAGCGAGGGATTACATACCTAACTCATCTGACGCGGAGGGTTCGTTGAATAGACCGCCTTCCAATGGCTTACTTCCTTTGATTCGTAGGCGCCGCAGAAAGGTGAGGTAGAGACATCGGGCACCCAGTTGACCAGGTCGACGGAGTTGTAGAAATTTTCTGTCGATTCCAGAAATACGTCGAAGGTTCAGAGTATAGAGCTAGCAGACTGTGTTTCCGCGAACTTTAGAATATATAGTGAACCAGTGTGACCAAGAAATATCCAGAAGATGCAGTTTATTGCTCTACACCCATTACTAGGTACCTCGTTTATGGGCATTTTCGAGCATGGACTCCAGCGTTCTCATGAGCATCGGTGATTCACATGCGGCTGCAACACGCTCCTTATCGTTCAGCTGTTTGCATACTGGCGTAACCCAAGTCAGTCTTGGAAGCAGCGATGATGATTAGTGCTTACTTACGTGCATCGTCGCTTACATAGCTGCCTTTTTGCACCGTGAAGGTGACACGAAAGGCAGGAGGCAGGGAACACATAAGCCGCACTCCGATTGCAAGCCCAATAAGAGCTGCGGAGGAACAATGCGGTTGTGTTGGACAAATTTCAACGGTCACGTTTCTGCCGTGGACGTAGACACGATCCAGGGATACAACTTGGAGGTCCTCTAAAGAGCTGAGTGGGAACTCGGGATCCGAGATGGAACGAATCAAGTCTGAAATATTTTCATAATGCATCTAGAGTAGACGATTGACCCACCAAAAACCTCCTGGGAGTCGATAGGACTATCTTCTTCCTCAGCATCGTTTTCGTCATCACTCCAGAGGGAGACGTTCTCATTGGATTGACGGAAGGAAGATTTTGGTACTTTGAAAATAGTCGGATTTGGATTATCTAGAGGGCGAGCAGCCACCATGGTGTGATGATAGTTCCCAAGATCGGACGTGTCGGCCGAATTCGAGCTTTGACCATTACTTCCATCAACACAAAAATTGTCAGATTATTCTACTCAAGTATGATCTTCAACGACGACAACCACGGCGACGGAGGTCGAAAACATCCCCACTATCGACTAGGATACCTCAAGAGAAACAGAGACGAAAGGTATGGATGCATATTTGCTGTGAAAATGTGGCTAACAATGTTACGTTAGGGGTTGTTGCTAACGGGGACTAGTTCGCTCGTAGTCGCGCCGAACGTTGGCGGCCAAGACGGAGCTAGACGACGCGGAAGTACGCCGTCTTCGTCCCCCAGCGCGCTTATAGGACGTTGCTGCAATACGAGCTCCTCTCGACGCGCCTCCTCCACGCCCTGCATCCACCGCTGCACGTTATCCTGCAGTTCAGGTCCAATAATCCTTTCCTTCCCTAACACGGCTCTCTCTGGCACACCTAGTGCCTCCAACAATACGTCTGCTCTTGCCTCGTTTGTAACGCACGAACTTCTTTTGAGCCCTATGCTTGGTAGTGGACACAACTCCATCGTGCTTAACCATTTTCCAACACGCTCCCTGCTCTCTTTCTCCGGTAGCGCCCCTATGTACACTCGAAGGCGGCTTCCGCAGTCCGTCCAGTCCCCGCGTTGGACGAGCATGTCGTAATCCACGATTTGCATAGCGAGTCTCTCGAGGACAAGAGGACCAGGATAAGGAAATGGGCGACACATCAATGCTCGCGTGGTTCTCGCGTGAACCTCGCGTGTCGTGCAGGGAAGTCAGTCGGCATGCTGGGCGCCGGACAGCATACTCATCTCGTTGAGCATATAACTCTTATAATGTGTCTGATAATAGTAAAAACACTGAATACAATGATTCATTACGAAGAAGAGGAACTATTTTATGGTTTTGTGGTGTAATGGGTGGCTTGTGGGTGGCAGGGCACTACCTCTCTTTCTCGGGCCAGCTCCATCACTGTTATGGTCGTCGTGAGTACTAGGTGTATGACCCTCATTACCACAGCCACCTACAGAGAGCGGCGCTGGATGTTTCCTTTCGACGTCAATGATAATTGTAGTAACGCAGACTGCCCACAGACGACTTCAGGCTTCACCACTACCGGATGCCGCAAATGCCGACTGACTTCCCTGCACGACACGCGAGGTTCACGCGAGAACCACGCGAGCATAGATATGTCGCCCATTTCCTTTTTTTTTTTTTTTTGGTAAACGCATAGTTTATTGAAACTGTGGCATAAGGAAGTATCTAGAATAGTACTAGACGTTTTCGACATAGTCGTCCTCCCAGGCCTGCGTGGTGGTGGCGTCGCCCATTTCCTTATCCTGGTCCTCTTGCTCGAGGACAACGAAGTTGGGAGTGCCAAGTTGACGACAGAACAGTGTGCAGTTTAACCTGACATCCATATGATGCTTGACCCCGAGGACAGTGAAGAAAGCGAACGTGTTTTTCATCGTCTCGAAATCAACGTTGTCGCGGGGGCAAGAGAACGTGCGCAAGAGGTAAATGGTTGTACGGAATATTGCTGGGCTGCTCAGACCGCCCTTCCAGTATCCTTCGGCAGTCAAGAAGTTGGTCGCGGTCCAGATGTATTCGGTCAACAATAGTTTCGCTGTGAGCATTGTTGTCTGGTTTTGGAGTTGATCTGAGCAGTGCTCCATCGTAGACTTGTGTTCCCAGCTCGGAGGAATGGAAGGCGATATTGGATGGAATCGCGACTCGTCTCTTCCTCGTCATTGAGGCGATCAAAGGGTTTTTTCAATTCACTGCCTTACCGTAAGTCTTTCTTAGTACCATTTGTTTGGCATGCTCAACTTAGCCGCGATCTCAACCTAGATTCACGAGAATTCGAGCGCACGCGGTTTGAGCATCGGACATCCAGTGATATCGCTTCTCGATGCGCAGTGAAAGGATACACTGCTCTTGATAAAATTGCGCCACACTTCATGCAGAGTCATGCTCGCATCATGAATAAATATTGTGTTCTGTGTGTGAGGCTTAAGTAAGTGATACCTCTCTATTAACTCGTTTATTCGCAATCATTCTTATTATTGTAGTTGAACAATAGTAGAACTCGAATGGGGCGGCCTTGCCATCACATGACTTATTGTGTACTACTTTTATTGCGTTATTGTGATGCAAACAACCTGCTTCTCTCTCTCTCTCCCCACCACCACCCTCATATTGCTCAGTAAATGCATCTTCCCGCTTTTTTCAACATTTCGCTGACCTTGTAAACAGTCATGGCTCTGATTTCCTCTACGCCTATGTGCTTTGCACACAAAGAAGAACCCAGTCAAACCAGTGACGACATTGAAACCGCTCGTGCTCAGGATCTCCCGGCAGAACTCATTGGTCTCATCTTTTCGAAGGCTGAACCTGAGCCGTGGTGGATCCATTGGGGGTCGGGTCTAATCCGACAGAATATTCTGTGGACAGGCGCGCGAGTATGTTCCCGATGGCGCGCTGTTATCCTCCACAACCGACAGTTTTGGTGCCAGAGCGCTGTAAATTTCCTGGTTGCTACTCGTCCTGGTAATCAGCTGTGCGGTTCTTTGGTTTCTCGGACTTTGTTCTGCCGCAGTGCGGGCCTTCCCCTCGATGTCTTTTTCGATTTCGGAAATGCCCACCAGGAGCAACCTCTCGATACCATCCTGGAGGTCTCAGATAGATGCTCGAGTCTCCACCTTATACTTCCTCTCTCCCTTTATGCCTACTTTGTAGAGAAGTCGATCACGTTTCCTATTCTCCGCCGACTGTCCATCAATACAAACGCGACATTCGGTGATCATCGCCATCGCACTGGTCCCCGCATAGCTTGGGAGCAGTTCCCTCTGCTAGAGGAACTGACTTTAACGTGGCACATGCACGACGTCGGGCCATTGCCGTCTGTCCACTGTTTGACGAAGGTTGACATTACGGTTACCAGTAGATTCAGCTCGATTTCCCTCATCAATTTCAACAACCTGCTCCACGGGAGCACTACACTCCGGGACGTCCGCCTCTGCGTCGAGGGAGACTTTAGCCGCGTGCCGCAGTCCATAGCAATCGCGCCCAATGTCGAGAATTTGAAACTGCAGAGCAAAGGGACGTACGTCTTACGATTCCTGGCCTTCCCTGCTCTTCGCACTCTCTCGATGGAGCTGCCCCCGCGATGGGGCTCCTGGTTTTATATGCTACCAATGGACATTCTTGATGATCTCGTTGATTTCCTCAGCCGGTCGGATTGTCCTTTGGAAGAGTTTTCATTGACTATGGCTCATGTCCCTTCTTCAGTGTTACCTCGCGTGCTGCAGTCCATGCCCCACCTCAAATCTCTCAAGCTATACGTGGATCACCAACCTCACCGAATTGGATATGTTGCCGAGCTTTTCGATGCTCTCTGCGAAAGGACGGATGGTGGCAACATGCGGGTTGTGCCTTTCATCGAGCGGATCAGTGTCGAGGTTTATGTAGAACCTGGGGATGATGTAGATATCTCGTTGGGCGGCTGTTTCGTCGAGGCGGTTCTGAGGCGGACGGAGGCTGTTGATTCTGTGCTCCGTTATATCGAGGTTGAAGTTTGTGGACCGGGGACTTGGGATCTGGAGGAGTCTGACCTTCGGATTTTGAAAGAGCGTGAAGGACAAGTCGATGGGTTGGAGATCGTCGTGGTAGACAAGGCGAGACCAAGAGTTTTTGATAACGAGATAGATGACGAGTCGGATGATTGAGTGATGATGGTTTTGCACCTTTTAGTTCTCTGTGTTTAATATAGGTTTATTCTCAACTGGTTTGATTGAGAGTGTACTTTACTTGATTTTGACTACGCTGGACATTGAAGGTTTTGTGAGGTTGGATATCTTCCTTTCGAGAGAATCGGAGAGCGCCCGCTTGTATTACTTTCTTTCTTTCTGAGGGTTTTGTGTTTCCCCCAATCTACCCTTGAGGTTATTATATCCAACTTGAAGCCGCTGTTAGCCGTCTATACTGTTAGAATTCGGTTTGGACCACGAAGTAGAGCAAACAAATAGTATTCGCGTTTGGCTGAGCTCTGCAAACGCGTGGGGAATACAACCGGAAGTGCTCGACTATATATACTATCGCTGACTAACCAAAGTCCCAATCCAGAAGGTACGCGAACAAGAGGTCCAGGATAAGGAAATGGGCGACACATCAATGCTCGCGTGGTTCTCGCGTGAAACTCGCGTGTCGCGCAGGGAAGTCAGTCGGCATGCTGGGCGCCAGACAGCACACTCATCTCATTGCACATATAACTCTACTATGTGTCTGATAATTATAAACACACTGAATACATTCATTACGAAGAAGGCCACCTATTTTATGGCTATACTTTTTGTGGTGTAATGGGTAGCAGGGCGCTACTCTTTTTCTCGACCCAACTCCATCGCTGTTACGGTCATCGTGAGCACTCGTATGACCCTCATTACCACAGCCACCCCCAGAGAGCGGCGCTGGACGTTTTCGTTCGACGTCGGTGATAATAGTAGTAACACAGACTGCCCACAGACGACTTGAGGCTTCACCACTGCCAGATGCCGCAAATGCCGACTGACTTCCCTGCACGACACGCGAGTTTCACGCGAGAACCACGCGAGCATTGATGTGTCGCCCATTTCCTTATCCTGGACCTCTTGTACGCGAACCTTCGATTGCCATCTCCAACATATACTGTAGAAACGCGACCTCACTGGCGCATCACCTGAGAGGTAGCATAAACGTGACGATGAGCTTCACACGCTTCCGTTGGAAACAGAGAAAGTGTTGAACTTTCATTCGAGAGAGAACATACAGAGACTTTGACGGCCAATGCACTACGGGTTTAATCTAGGATTCACACCACCATTTGCCAGCAAGCACTTCGCGCCATTCATCTATCCCTTCCTCCTACTTATCGGCAGACTCGGAGGTGGTAGCGTCGCCCTTCAAAAACATGATCAGGAAACTATGACATGAGCTGGGTAGAAAAACGTGTTACTTCGTTGGACGCCGCGATCTCAAGGATTTTGGTGGAGTCCAGACTCAAACCAACATCCTCAGGAGGCTGGTTATGCGACGAGTTGGGAATCATAGCACCCGTCTTGACACCGGTGAGGCCAAGGGTGATCCACACAGATGCCTCTTTGTGCGCCCTAGAATCGTCCTCCCACACTTGGAATAGAGTATCAACAATCAGCAGATCCCTCCTGATCGCCTTGATGCCGTACTGTGGCATTTCGTTCAATTCGTCGGTCACTGGTCACAGCGACCGGCGAAACGACGAAATGTCACAGTTGTCACTGAAAATTTCGTCAAAAAGACCCTTGCGGGGCCCCCGCAGGCCTCCCGACGCAGCTCCGCCGCGTCGGCAATTACTAAATAAGGAAATACGACGAAACCAAAATTTCGTCTCACCGGTCACACGTCACATGGTGCGACGAATTGAACGAAATTGGACAGTATGTCTGCGCTGAATCGGGTGCGGCATAGTTGGGGTTCCTGCAAAAGATACCACCAATGACGGCGTAGTCCGCGCTAGGAGGCACACCGCGCCAGAGGGCATAATCCTTCGGGTTTGGGGAGCCCTCGTCGGTCCATACGCGCTCCCAAGAAGCAACGTCTTTGAGAGCGTCATCTTCGAGCGCGTGGACGATGACCCCGGATGGACCACCGAACTCGAAGATGCCAGTTACGCCTTGGCCAAGGAAGTACCACCCGCTTTCCACTTTGGATGACGGTAAACAAGGCTTCACGTGAAGGGCGACAAATTTAGCCAGCTTACGATTAGGACGCCAAGTAGACATCTCCCGGTCACCTCCCTGTGTACTTCTTAAACCAGCAGTGCTATCCAACCTGTTCACGAATGTAACGCGTTTATACGACAGTGCCGCGGTGGGAAGGTCCTGAGGTTGCTCGTCGACAACGGTGGTTGCCATGTCTGTGTCGATGTACGTGAGAAGACTGAAGAGCTCGACGATTTAATGCGCTTGCACTTACTAGCATTTATACCTCTACTGCGCCACCATGAAATGTAGCCCCTGTACCACTGCGAAACTCTAACTTGAACTTACGCCACCAATTCCATTCCATTCAGGTCACATTGTCTCCGGCTTCGTCGCAGGAAGAAGGAGCTTGAACGCTTTCCACAGCGCGAGTCCTCGACAACAGCCTAACGCAAGTGAAGAGTTCAAGGACGCCATCTGAACAGAAGCGGTAGACGGCAATGATCATTGCTTACCAGCGCCAGTTGTGAATGCGGCGTCGTTGCGTATACCGAGTTCAGGAGGAGGACGAAAGGAGAACCTTGCAAGCGATCATCGATCTCTTGGAGCGTTGGCCAAAGTTATAGAGAGAAGCCTGTACTGGTGTATCGATGGTTAGACAGTACTATAGATCATGCGACCGTCCAAGGCAATCAATAGTACTTACACTGTGAGTTTCGGAGCTAGAGGGCCTAGCTCTGTGGTAACGCCATTGGGCACTAGAGCATATGAGTATCGGGAGCTTGGGCGACGCCACCGCGGTGCTGCTGAGGAGGGCGAGGAAAGGGACGATGAGCTGGAACATGGTACTAGCCGAAGAACTGAGCAGTGAGGAATCTCTGCGACTGGCTGTCCTCATTACGGTAGCGGTCTATTGGTTCCAGTAGACTGAGAGGTAAACGTTTCGCCGAAGTCAAACGTCGATGGCTTGCTGAACTTTCCTCCCAAGACTCAAAATATCGACCTGATGTTCAGTAGCTTTCCCCCGTGTCGGAACAGTGGGACCAAGAAGGAGCTAGAGCTAGTACAAGGATATCGCGGAACGATAGCCATGATGTCGATGGCCTCCGCGAGTGGCGTACCTGGTTTGCGTTGAAGACGAAAAAATCAGGCGGGCGGCGAACGTCTAATTCCATTCGATGTGTAGACCAAGGCAAAACAATTGTCGAACTTGAGAGGTAGTAATATGTCCAACAGAAGAAAAGAATGCCCAGGCCCAGACGACGGACTCTTAGTTAGGGCACATGTCGAAGGATGTGTGCACGATTAAGACCGACTAGGCGCGCGTGTCCGTAATTTGAAGGAGATTTAAAGACAACATCACAGAGTGCCTCGAGGCTCAATCTAGCCGCCAAAGGTGAAGACACAACACATTTGATACCGAAAATACTAGCATTTAAAGGATGCTGGATTATCGATGGCGGCGAAGTCGCGGCCATGCGCATGCTGTAGCCTTCGACATTGATGATGGTTGGAACAAGGAGATGCGGGATGACATAATAATTCTCGATGTTGTCTGGACGGTCACGCTCACTTGCCGACTCTGCTTTTACACGAGTCCTTCCGGTTTCTCCTAGTAATGATAGATGCTCAGATCTCCACTGGTCATTGTTTATCTTCGAACATTTTACAACAAAATCTTCATTTGCGACTTTTACAAGAACTGGACGAAACAACGTGCGTTATTGTACAGAGGGACTGCTCTGATCTAGCATCCGTGTTGGGCTTCAGACAGAATATCAACATCTCGAAACACAGTGCCTGGACGGGAAACAACTCACAGCAATCGTCACAGCAGACGCGGTTCTGTCCGCTGGGGCAGTAGCCACTGACACCCCAATCAGCGTACCTGCTGCAGCGAACGGAGGTATCATCCGAGTTGTAGCAGTAGCAGTTTTCCTTCTTCTCCAAGGAGGACTTCATCTCGCGGCGCGCGTTTTCCTCCATGGCGGGGCTGGCGGAAACGCTGATGATGGCGCCGATGAAGACGACGAGGGTGGCGAAGGTCTTCTGAAATTGCATCTGCAAAGTCGACGTGTCAGCGCGAGCGAACGAGAGGGAGAAGGGCGGTGGCGTACCGTGGAAAGAAGTGTTTACAAAAAAGTGGATAAAAGGCTTGTAAGTACTGGTGAGGTTGAGTAGCTGAAAAGTTTCTGGAGAATTGAGAAGAACTGCTTCCCATTTTATACTGTTGGCTGAGGATGTAGGCTCCACTGTATGTGTTTCAAGACCATCTTATAACGCTGTCCAATTGAATGATTCATGGAGCGGTTAACGAGCCATGAAGTTGTAAACCGCCGTCGGAATTGTAACTCCATGCATTTTGGGTTAGGACAGGTAAAAACGTGAACAAATCCCGCGACGTCTGTGGAGCCGCGGGAGGTGAATGTGAGGAATGTCAACCGTCTCGACTCACCTGTACATACATGATGTTTGAGCCACAGAGTACAAGCCGAATAGAGAGGCCCCGAGACGCGTCAGGCAGCCGCAGTTTGAAAGAACTTGGTTCCAATGTCGACCGTGCCACTCGCAGTACGACATCACAGCGTACTGGTTGAATCGAGTATCCGGCGCAGGCCACGAAGAGATCCTTGTAGAGCCCACTGAGAGAATCAGTCAGCGTAGATTCTAGATGAATGTCCGACGTCGACAAGCTTTGACAAGATCAGTATACCTCCGTCGGCGGACCAGTAACCGTAAACGAGTTCCGCAAAAAAACTCCGTCGGGACCAGTAGAGTCAATATCGTTTCTGGTTACCTATTTTTCTCCAATCAAGATTACGTCGCACCGGGTGGTGCTACAGCGAGTCTAGCGACACGATGGGAGTAGTCAAAATGATCTCAAACATCGGCATCTCGGCCATGTTCGGAGACAGCCGTACCACACCACTTCCCGACCTTGTTTTGTTACATACCTTCACAACTTTTCAAGTGGCATGGTTCCTCTCAGTAGAACGACCACCTCAAGCGCTTCGAGGTTCCAAAGTGAATGCACCGTGGAACCCGTCATCTTCATACGTCGTGACCGCAGAGACGTGTACTATGTTGCACTCTCGCTGCGGTTCTCCAGGCAGTCCGTCAGACGTCAGACTTTGGCTGGCTTCAGGCTCGCATACACTTGAAATTCCGCATTGATCTGACCGTTTCCGTATCCTTGGCTGAGCTATAAAGTCATTCGAGCCCCCCATTAATTCTCATCGATTCACGCTCCTGGGATTCGATTGGCTTTTACCTGCGATCCAGAATACTGGTGTTCATTGTCCACTCGTGTATACACCATGCCCGCCTTCTTGGTCCACGTTCTCTTCGTCCTCCCGCTTCTTCTTGTCGCGGCGAAGTCCCAAAGTACATTTTCTCTCGTCATTCAATCCGACGTTGCCTCTGATGCCACACATTCTACAGATAATAATACGTGCACGCCGAGCCACCATGATTGCAGCTTCTACCAGTGCGTCGAATCCCTCTACCACTGCGGGTCTAAGGGCTACCCCATCGGTTATGGATACAAGTACTGCCACGATTTCCAAACCTCCAAGGACGACTTTACGGAGGCTGGTCAGGCGTGGGTTTCGAACGTCACGTACTGTCTTGAGAATGCGTTGGTGCCATACCTGACGCAGGAGGAGGTTCAGAGCTTGAGTTGTGATGGGCTAAAGGACACAGCTTTTGGGACACATGCAAAGTGTTACGTCGATGCGGGTGTTTGCACCTTACCGCCACAGGACTGGGCGGAGATCGTGCATATCATCGGCCCAGAGACGTTGATCATGAATTACACGATGATACAGGCTTTGGAGACCGCTGAACTCTGTGTTGAAGACGGGGCTGTGGACTTTTTTGAATCTCACTGTAAGGTGGGAGCGAAGTAACAAGGTGAATTGCTTTGGGCGTGTATCATTGCTCGAGTTTTGACCGTATTCCCCAAGAAGTTCAGGGTATCTTCGCCTACGAACGTGCCCAATAAAGGGTGAATGTACATCCAAACGAATGCAACATATATACACAGACGCGCATCGGCTTACTAAGTAATCTCCAACCCTTCAGCTTGTCGCTCGCCAGGCTACTTATCCTCTATATTAAGATCGCCGTACTCGCTTCGTTCAGCCCTAACACAAATTGAATGACACCGCGGATTGTCGAGAGCTGTATATCATCTTTGCCGCCAGTTTTGTACATTTACGCACAGACAAAGAGGAGTTCATTTCGTTCCGCAGGTAACTTGAACTTCTTTTTGTACTCGTGAACCCTAACCAGTCCGAATGGAATTCGTCTCGAATCAGGACCGGATACTCCTACAGTTTCTCAGATTCTCCGTCTGGTACTCTGAGAAGGCCTTATACATCCACGGCCTTGGGGGTGGTCGCGTGTCCTTGCCCAACCGTTAACGACTCACAGGCAAGTTGGACCTGGCAGCGTCACGTCGTCGTCCTTGAACCGGCATCTTTCCCAAAAGTTCACAGAGAATCTTCATTTATAACTATCCAAGAGACGGGACAATATCTCGACACAGCTTCAATTCTGGTACTAACGACTGTTCCGGTTTAACATCCGTGGTGGGCTATTTTCACTACATCAGCATCTCGGAACACATCAACTTGAAGAAAACAGCTTACAGCAATCGTCGCAGCAGACGCGGTTCTGTCCGCCGGGGCAGTAGCCACTGACGCCGAAGTCGGCCCACCTACCGCAGCGAACGGAGGTGTCGTCGGAGTTGTAGCAGTAGCAGTTTTCCTTCTTCTCCAAGGAGGACTTCATCTCGCGGCGGGCGTTTTCCTCCATGGCGGGACTGGCGGAAACGCTGGTGATGGCGCCGATGAAGACGACGAGGGTGGAGAAGGTCTTTTGGAAGTGCATCTGTGAATTCAGCGTGTCAGCGAGTGCGAACGAGAAGGATGAGGGCGGTGGCGTACCGTGGGCAGAAAGGTTTACGAGAGAGGTGGATAAAAGGCTTATACTGGTGTGGTCGAGTAGCTGATCGCTTAAAAGTTGGTGAAGCAGTGGAGAGAAACTGGGTCCCTTTTATACCTTTTGGTGAGCTTCCACGCTCCACTGAGTCGTGTTTGAAGAACGTTTAAGAATAGTACTGCGCAACTCAACAGTTCTCGGAACGGTCAACGAGCCATGAAGGATGACCCTCCGTCGGAAATATAGACTCTATGTATCTATGGTTAGGACGGCTACTAGAACTGTGAACAAATCCCGCGACATACCGTTACGTGGAGCTGAATGTGATGAATGTCAAACGTTTCAATTCACCTGTGCATGCTGTTTGTATACAACGAATAGAGAGCTTTTGAGACGTGTTGGGATTTGGCACGCGGTATTCGAGGGGACTTGGCTCCACTGTGGATAGCACAGACAATGGAATACAAGTCATAATATTGGTTTCCTTCAAGTTGTACGCCTTGAACGGCACAACAGCGAGGGATTCCTATACAAATCCATGAGATAAACAGGAAGCCCAGTCTCCAGATGAAGCCCAAGTGAGTCGCGTAGTACGATCCAATAGTTGATCATTGTTGATGAGTAGAGCTCCGTCGGCGGACCAGTTACCGTAGATGAGCTCTGTGAAACTCCGTCGGGACCCGGAAGGAGACATATCGTGTCTGGTTACCTATGTGCCTTCAATTACAATGCCAATTCGTTGCTTTCGAGTTCTACAACGATGGAAGATGAGAGTCGTGAAGCATGCGTGGCTAAGGTCGGAAAATTTCGGCATCTCGGCCGAGTTGGGATTGACTCCGACCATCGTTCTCTCTTACCTTCACTGGTCAACAAACGATGTTGACGATGCCGGCTCGCACCGCTCTGAACTGGCCCTACGCTGATTAGCGCGCGTCTCCGACATAGGCGCTATTCTAATCGTCGCAAAGCAATACCTTTAGCCCATAGGACTTGCATAGGACTTGCGGAAAGGCAACAAAATGATTGGGGAAGAGAGCAGCGGAAAGCAGAGGAGGAGGCGAAAAGGTCATGGCGCATAACAACTATCGGATCTTCCGTACCCCATTCGTCCGTCATGCTAGCGGTCACCGAGGTACCAACGTTGAGAGCCCTGGAAGCCGGCTTCAAGTACTGTGGCGACCATGTATACGAATTCGCTCATGGAGCACGTCACCGGTAGCGCGGCATTCCCTTCGGCTATCCATTATTTGAACCTGGGAAACAGGAAGACAAGGCTAGCAGGTATAGGCAGTAGAAAGCATAGGAGGATTTGAACAGGTGAGGTTCCATTATAGCTATCAGATTCAGGCTGACAGTGTGTTTTCAGCGTTTGGGCAATGCTTATCGGGAAACAGGACGGACTACTTTGAGATGATCGTTGGGAGTGACCACACCCTCTTGTCGCTGCACATCCCGAGGTCGCCGAGATGGAGTTGCATGACCTGGGCTTACCCGCGTGACACAGTTGCATCGGATTCCTATTGACGCGCATCTTCACGCTCCGTGTTCACTCCCGCGCCCGTTAACGGTTATTCTCCCCTTCTGTCCAGGTTTGCTGGCCATCTTTGGTGGACCCTGCTTGACCCCTATACACCCAATTCGGCGCCACTCATTCCTGTCATTCCTGCGGCCTACTTTACATATTTCTCCAGCGCTACAGAGGTACCACAAACTTTGCGCATGACTCGCGATCAGCTGGCTATCATATGAGCATGAATTTACGTTCGGGTTCTTATTGTTGTACAAAAAACACACTTCGCCATCACCGCCACTTTCTCTATCTGCCTCGTTCCTTTCGACACCTGGCTCATTTATCGCTAATTCGCAGAGTCGCAAAAGACTTTTCCTTAAATCCTCTGCGACTTTGCGTTCCCGCACAAAGACTTCCTTTGCTCAAGATATCCCCCGCACCCCCACAAAGCATATAGACTCATCTTCACGGAGGCGGACCTAACCTTCTTTGGCCCGATGGTCGCATATGCGCGATAGCTTTGGGGTCTGTCACACTGTTCCTATCCGAAGTGGCAGCTTGATCGTCACCATCAACCTTTCGTACCATTTGACAGATGTTGCGGCGAGGTGCTTCGGTCTCCGGCTCACACATCCTCTCCATCTACGCTCGTTTTGTGGACAAAAAATGTCATTCCCCTTTCGCCGCCACTGTACAAATGCGCTACGGTGACAGCTTCGAGGTTCCTCATTGTTGGGGGCCGATGGTGGAGTAACAATGGATAGAGTGCGCCTTCGAATTCTACCGATCCCAGTTCCTTCAGAACGTAGACATCTCGATCTGTAGACTCGTCTGGGTCTTTTCCACACATGCGGGATATCCGTCTCAAACATCGTAGTCAGAGACAACCGAAGAGGTAGTTCAGCCTAGCCACTTTCGAATCGACAGACCTAGGACAGAAAGAGTGATGCATTTCCTTGTCTGAAAGTCGCTTATGCCGTGATTTCGTCGAAATGATTTTATAAGCGGACGGCGGTGTGAGTGGATTCCATGCTCCGCTCAGTATCGGTGGGTTGTTGAGGGAAGAGGGACTGGAAGGCCGGATCCTCTTGTTATTCGGTGTCTCGCTAGACCGCCGTTGAACACCGCTAGATGTTGGAGTGCGTCGGAGAAGAACAACTTGAAAAAGTTGAGGCGCCATTCCCCAATATTATACTTTCCAAGTATTTGCGTTGTACGTAGTGCTCGCGCCCGAATGCACCGTCGATCTAATATTCGAACTCGACCGACTCAATTCTGTCACGCTCTCTCCGCCTGTGTTGCACGAAGAAAGAGCTTGGACGGTCCACAGTGCGAGTCCTCGTCGACAGAATGGATATAAAGACTTTGAAGACGACACGATCTTATATATAGAAGCGGTGAGCAGCCATAGAGGAGAGTGATCATCTTGCGTTGACCGTTGTGGGTTTCCGAGCTCTCGCGCTGTATACGCTGATTTCAGGAGGATCGGAGCAGAATTTTCGAGCAATCTACATACACTCTAGAAACATAGCGCATGACAAGAGGAGCAACATACTCGTGACGATGAGCTTCACACCTCGCTTCCGCTGAAAACAGAGAAAGTGTTGAATCATTCGAAAACCTCGGAGAGCATACAGAAGACTTTCAAGCTAAGATTTACCCTTTGTCAAGCTCCTCACAGATAATAGTCCTTACACCTCAGCAGTGCCTTCGGTACCCAGCTGAGTAATCCTTCCTTCCTTCCTTCCATTCCTCTCTCCTGCTACTTATCGGAAGACTTGGAGGTGGTAACGTTGCCCTTCAAAAACAGGATCAGGAAACTGTCATATGCGCTTAGTAGAAAAAAATGTTACCTCGGCAGCGGCACTAGTCGATGTAATCTCAAGGACTTTGGTGGGGTCCAAAGTTAAGCACATATCCTCTGGTGGCTGGGTACTGAGCGAGACCGTGGGAATCATTGCACCCGTGTCGATACCCGTAGTAGCATCGCTGAGCCACACAGACGCCTCATTGAGCGACTGAGAATAGTTGGTATCCCAGAACTTGAATACAGGATTGATAGCCAACAGATCCCTCCTGATCGCTTTGATGCCGTACGTCTGGGCTGAATCGGGCGCGGCAAAGTTGGCGCTAGTGCTGAGTATGCCGCCTATGACGGCGTAGTCCGAGTTGGGAGGAACACCGCGCCAGAGGGCGTAGTCCTCCGAGGAGCCCTTATGGGTCCATACAGGCTCCCAAGACGCAACATCTCTAAGCGCGTCTTCTTCCAGTGCATGGACAATGACGCCGGATGGAGGAGTGGGGGTGGCGTCGTAGGCATAAGTGGATGCACCTTGGCCAAGGTAGTACCACCCGCTTTCGACTTTGAATGATGGTAATCAGGGCTCGTCAAGGGTGACAAATTTATCTAGCTTACGAGTTGGACGCCAAGTACCCATGATCCCGCCCAGCATCATTTCCAGTACATCCGGTTTTAAACCAGAGGTGTCGTCCATCTTGTTCACGAACTTGACGCGTTTATATGCCAATGCCGCCGGGGGTAAGGCCTGAGGTTGCTCGTCTCCAACGGCTGCCATGTCTGTGTCTGAGTCGATGTGTGTGTGAAGATTGACGGGCTCGACGAGTTTCTGCACTTGCACTCACAGTACTGGCATTTATACCTCTGCGCCACCGCGAACTGTAAGTAGCCCCGGTACCCTCGTAAAACTTTAACTCGAAGGAGTAGCGTTCTATCCAGTTCCATCGCAGAGGCTTATCTTTAGACATAGTCATTCACTATTGAGAATCACCGGTGACAGAGTAGACCTGAGGACTCTGACACTGGAAATGTAGCCTTGACAGATGGTGTGGGGAATCACTTAACATTTTAGGTTGACACTGTCCCGCCGGGAGGCAAACTCGACGGACTCAATCCAGGTCACTCTCTCTGGCTCCGCACAAGGAACAAGGAGCTTGAACGAGTGCGAGTCCTCGACATCGCCTGAAGAATTTGAGGACGATACGATCTTCTGTATCCAAACAGAAGTGGTAGGTGGCCCCAGAAGGCAATGATTATAAGCCAATTGTGGATAAGGGTGTCGGGGCTCTTGAGTACAGAAGAAACCTTGCGAGCGCGCCACAAAGTGCAAATTTACGACATTGACAGTCGACACGAATACTCGGAATGAGAAGCTCCGTGTCCTACATAGAGAAGAACAGATGTCAGTGAATAGATGTATTCTGGGAGGTTGAATTGTCACTTTCTCAGAACAAATGAGGTTCTCCTTGTTCTCGGCTGATATAGGTCCGGTATTCTGTCTGGAACATCATAGAAGGCTTCAGGACTTGTAGGAAGGAGGATGGTTTATTCTGGGAATAGCCAGGACGTACACTATACCTAACTCGTTTGAATTGAAACGTTCAACATGAGGTTCAAATGCATGCTAGACCAGTGTGAGCACTGTCAAGCGAGCATGTTGGATTCGCGTCCGGTGAAGATGATGGAAGGAAGAAGATCGGCCGAAATCGGTAATATCCAGCTTTGACCATCACTGCCATCACCACAAATCCAAAAACTACTCAGAGGTCTACGCTCTTCAACGACGACGACCATGACAACGGAGGTTGACTACCTCGTCATTATCGACTAGGACACTACATCCGTATACACGTTGCCGAGACGCTCGTAGTCGCGCCTAACATTGGCGGCCAACACAGAGCTGAACGACGCGCAAGTAACTCAGCTATGTCGTCCGTCGCGCTTAGACGGCCCTGCTGCATAGCGAGCTCCTCCTGACGCGCATCCTCCATCCCCTGCATCCATTGCCGCACGTTCTCCTCCAACCCAGGTTAAATAATCATTTCCTTCCCTAACACGGCTCTCTCTGGCGCCCCTAGCGCATCCAACAATACGTCTGCTTTTGCCTCGTTTGTCACACACGAACTTCTTTTTTAGCGCTATGCTCGGCGGCATTTTTCCACATGACTATCCCCTAGCCACTACTCCGCAGAACTTTACTTGACATCTTGACTTGACCATTGAGATAGCACGACTGATGTAGCGGTCTCCATGTGATCTTCTTCCGACTTTATCGTCTGAACGAGCTCCGGTGAAAACTCTGCCGGAGCCCTTTCATCGATACTTATAAAGCAGCGGATACGGGAACTTCCTTCAAGTCACAGACCATTCACAGTCCAACTAATACTCACACTCGAGAATGTCTTCCAAAACGAACGTACCTGATACCGCCCAAACCGAGTTGGTACTGTCTACATGTCCTATTCTTGACTATATCATTCGTGTTTTCCCAGTACCAGCGACGTCGAATCAAAAGTGACGAACCAGTTGACCCCCCCTTCGACGACAGATGGCTTCAAACAGTGAGTGTTTACTTTGTACACAAGGGGAGGAACTCACACTGTTCATAGGCAAGATTTTCCATCTTATTCGAACGCTAGTATTCCGATGCCTGGCGAGTGGGTGCAGTATCCGGCGGTTCTCAATTGGACCATTCAGGTATACGCCTACAAGACTGATGTGCCATCCAAGGCGTGCATCATCATGGTGCACAGCGGCAGCATCCAATCCGTCATCGCCGAAGTGCGATTGACGCACACCATCACCAGCGTCAACAACGGATCTGGGTCCTTCGTGAACCACTTGCCAAGGACGAACGACGGCCAACAGGATGGCCAGAATTACATGTGTACGTAGACTTTCCCCAACTTTGAGAAAATGCTCATCCGTCCTTTCTCTAGATACGATTGACTTCAAAGAAAATCTCAATCTTGTGCGCAATGACTCGAATCCTTTCGAGTTTAGCGCCATCTTCCAGGATGAATATACGCGATCTGGATTCATTCAGACTGGAGAGTACTCTGGGAACGAAGTCGCCTTCTCCATCAGAAAGGCTCCGTTGGGTCGTGAGCCCGGCGAACCTAATGTAAGTTTTATTCAATGGACCGCCATGTCATACTCAAGTCGTGGCATAGGCATACACTCATCAGATCTACGGGCTCAGCGAGTTCAAGTGCGACCTCAAATCCAGTGGCACGTATGACTTTAGTATGTACTGATCTTGCGCCCTCGTCCTGTTTACTCACCCCTGTCAGCACTGTCTTTCGACGCCGAATCGACCGCTGTCACGCAGAACATCTCGGTCTCGCTGTAAGGATAGTAATAAGCTTTCAAAGTCGTATATACTAGCTCTGTTCACCCTTTTGTACATGATGTATGTCCATTAATGCCAAACATCGCGCGCGCCACCAGAAGCGTACGTCGCGTGTAGCTATCTCTTTGCCTTCCATTACAATGCCAATTTGTTGCTTTAAGTTCCACCACAGTGCAAGATGAGAGTAGTGAAGCATGCGCGGTTGAAGTCCGAAAATTTCGGCATCTCGGCCGAGTTCAGGTTGCCATCCGGACCGTCAACCCTTCTCTCTTACACTTACGAAGCTGACGACGCCGGCTAGAACCACTCTGGACTAGCCCTACGCCGCCTACCACTCGTCTCCGACATAGGCGCTATTATAATCGTCGCAGGGCAGTACTTGTAGCCTTGCAGTACTTGCAGAAGAGCAGTCTGAAGATGGGTAAAGAGGAAAGCAGAGGAGGAGCCAAAAAGGTCATGGTGCATAACAACTCAGTAACAACTATTGGATTTTTGGCTGACAGTGTTTTATTAGACGAATGTTGTACGCGCCACCTGAGGTGACGACCGACTGGACAGCTAGATGCTCTTGTTACCCAATGTCGCGTGTCATGCTAGCAATCACCGAGGTATCGACGTTGAGAGGCCTGGACGCCGGCTTTCAGTACCGTGGTGACATATGTGAAGTCCCTCTTGGAGCACTATGGAGCGATCGCCCATGCCCGCGTATTGTGAGTGTTGCGCGGCATTACTTCTTTCGGCGCATATTTGAAGAGGGGAAATAAAGTCGAAAGCATATGAAGGAGTTGGAAAGGTCAAGTTTCATGATCGCTGTTTTGATTCAGGCTTATGTGTCTTTTCAGTCGTCGAGCGATGCTTATCGTGAAACAGTCGGTGGACGGTGGCTGTCTGGGCGGCCATACGATCTGGTCACTGCACCTCGCGCCGTATACCGGAAACCCCTGAGGCCCCAAAGCGCCGAGATGGAGTTTAATGACCTCTGCCGTCGTCTGGATTACTCGACGCTGCCACGTTACAGATCCGTTTAGACGCGCGCCGCCAATTATTCTCCTCCCTCACAAAGGGCGAAGGTGTTTATGTACGGCTTGCTTCACACGTTTCTCCACACCTCAGAAGCGTCATCCTACGTTTGGGTTCTCGCTGTCGTGTAAACAACGCACTTGGCCTTTTACTACCACTTTCTTTGTTAGCAGTCTTAATAAGGTATACTTCATCTCATTAACTTCAACACCTAGCTGACTCTCCTCGTATTCGCAGAGTCGCAAAGAACATATCCCTTAAATCCTGCGCGACTGTGCTCCATATTCAAAGAAGAACTCCCTTGCTCAAGATCTCCCCTCCAGAAATCGGATTCTCGGAGCATGAACCGTGACAAATTCGTTCTCGGTCAGATATACCTAACCTTCTTTGGACGGCACTCCTTCCCGATGGCACTTCTCGTGTCATACATAGGGACCTGTCAGTTCGGTCGTCTTGAGATCTTCAAGACTATCCTCGCCCGCAGTGGTTCCCGTAGCCATACCCGTTCGTGCTATTTGTGGACGTCGACGAGCGTTTGCCTCTCTCTGTTTCCACCTCCTCAAATCCGTGTTTAAATCTAACATCTCTACAACCCTCGAGGAGGCATTGCCGTGTCCGTGTTTAACAGCTCACATAGTGTTTCGAACGCTCCCGTCGTAGAGGGGGCTGCCTATCAACACACACCAAAGGTGTTCTCAATTCTGTTTTCCTACCTACACTGTTCACGACGATGCTACCGACGCCCACTCTTACCACGCGTCGACGACATTGGGCCCTATTAATCGTCCGACGGCTTTACTTTCAGCCACGGCCTGCGTTTTACTACAAGAAGGAGAGCAGCGTACAGCAGAGGCAGCAGCTGACAAGGTCAGGCTGCAGAACAATCGTTGAATCCTGGCTGACAATATTTTGTTAGGCGATTCCTGTACGCTCTATGAGGACCGATTGCACGACCGGATGCTCTTGTTATTCGGTGTCACACCGGACTGGCGTAGACTAGAGGCCACCGCTGGATGTTGGAGCGCGTCGCCGATGTCAGCCCTGTACTGATTAGCGCGCGCGGAAATAATTTCGGTCATACTTGGAGATAGTAAACGGAAAGATTAGGCGACAATTAGGCGAGCAGGAGAAAGTAGCAGAAAACATAGGAAGAATTTTCAAAGGTCAGGTTTCATGATGGCTTTCAGATTCAGGCTGACAGTGTCTTTTCAGCCTTAGGCTATGCATATCGGGAACCCGTGCAGTACTCTGAATGACGACCGTCTGGGTTGACCACACCTCTTGTAGCTGCACGTCGGGCCGAATACTATCAGAATTGAATGACCTCCATCATCCTCCTCGCTACGATATTGCGGATGCCTCTTAACGCGCCTCTACAGACATTGTAACTAACGCATACGAGTCCAGCGTCTTCCAAACCGAGCCGTCCTTGGCACCGTGTGTACCCTTGTCATTCCATTTGGAACGTGTCGTCCATCACCAACAGTTACCTCCAAGTCGCCTTAATGCCACGCGTCTGCTCAGAGTCGGGCTCCGCCCAGCTTTTCTTGGTGCTGAATATGCCCCCAACGACGACGTAGTCCCCGTCGGGAGGAACACCGCACCAGAGGGCGAAGTCCGTGCCCTTGTGCGAGTCAGTGTTGTCCCATACCTTCTCCCAACGGACGACGTCACGGAGAGCGTCGTGTTCGGTTGCATGGACAATGATGCTGGTAGGACCATGGTCCCAGTCCACTCTACGTGTTTCCTGAGGTAGAACCAACTTATATCAGCTGTCAATGTACGATCAGCATCGAGAAAAATTTGTGAAATCTCCAACATACGGTTTGGGCGCCACACAGAAAAGTTCACGTTTGCGCCTGAACGACACTTCATGACCATGGTGTTCACAAAGACGACAGCTTTGTAGGTGGTGGAAAGCTCTCGGGCTGTTTGTTTTCTGTCTCTGTGTAGGATACAGGGAAAAGAAGAGTTGGGGTTAGCCTATCACCTCGAAACAGATTTACCCGACATCAAGAAGGTTGCTCGAGATCAACTGGGAGCTCTCCGCAGGCTCATGTAAGCGCTGCAGCACGCTGTGACTCATGTCAGGAGTCGGAGGAACCAGTCTCAAATGCCCCGCACAATCTGGAGCCATTTGAATGAGTTTATGATGGAAAAGCTGTACAATTTGAGCTCTTTCGACACTACACCCGTTGAACGCGCGAAGACAACGCGTTGCCGGCCATGACGCTGACAGTCCGCCGAGAGAAGTGTCAGAGCTGACCGCGAGACGAAGAGCACAGACTCGATGAGTCCCACTCGGAAGACGGAGATAAAGATAGGGAGGATGACGGACGAATTGGCAAGGGCGGCAGCGCAAGCTCTGAATGCGGACAGCTAGCCTAAGATGATGCCACTGCTAACATCTGCTCTGGAAGTCAACGCCTCGCGAGGCCGTTCTCTCAGGTGACTTGGTTCCGTGATGATAGTTCAGATTAGTCGAAGATCCAAATCGTTGGAATCCATGACGACTCTGGAACAAATTGAAGCCGCCACAAGTTTCAAGTAAGAGACTGCAAGAAAGAGATACGCAGTGCGGACTGTGAAGATGTACCTGTATAAACGACCTGAATATGAATGGATGTACAAAGTTAAATATCCATCTCCTGGATCTCGTCCCGGATTTTTCCATCGCCCTTCAAAAACATGATCAGGAGAATATCATACGAGTCTGGTAGAAAAAAGTGTTACCTCGGTGGTACTAGACGGCGTCATATCAAGGACTTTGGTGCGGTCCAAACTCAAGCCCATATCTTCAGGTGGCCGGCTACGCGACGGCGTGGGAATCATCGCACCCGTCGCGATACCCTTAGTGCCATCGGTGTACCACACAGACACGTAATTACCTCGCTTATCATCGTCGTACCACCACTGCTCCATTGTATGATCAACAATCAGCAGATCCCTCCTGATCGCCTTTATGCCGTACGTCTGAGCGGAATTGGGCGCGGCATAGTCGTCGCTGCTACTGAGTATACCGCCAAGGACGATATAGTCCGAGTTGGGGGGCACACCGCGCCAGAGGGCGTAGTTCTTCGTGCTTTCGGGGCCCTTGTCGGCCCATACGCGCTCCCAAGAAGTAACGTCTCTCAGAGCGTCATCTTCGAGTGCATGGACAATGACGCCGGTTGCAGGAGTACGGTAAGAGTAATAAGTGGTTGCACCTTGGCCAAGGTAGTACCACCCGCGTTCGACTTTGAATGATGGTAATTAGGGCTCGTCCAGAGAGACAAATTGATCCCGCTTACGAGTCGGACGCGAAGTACTCATGAACCTGGGCAGCCCATTGATTATGGGGTTGCCTTTCAAATGAGTGGTCTCGTCCATGTAGTTCAGGAACGTAATGCGCTTATACGCCAATGCCGCAGTGGGCAAGGCCTGAGGTTGTTCGTCCCCAACGGTGGTTGCCATGTGTGTATCTGTGTGAATGTGCGTGAGATGATTGAAGCTGGACGAGTTACTGTGCTTGTACTCACTAGTACTGGCTTTTATACCTCTACGCCACCGTGAGTTGTAGCCCCGGTACGGTCGCGAAACCCTTAACTGGACGGACTAGTGACATGTTCTATCCGGTTCCATCGCAAGGCTTATTTTTAGACATAGTTGAGAATCGCCGGTGACAGAGTAGACCTAAGGACTCTGACACTGGGTATGTAGCCTTGACGGATGGTGTGGGGAATCAGTTAACATTTTAGGTTTAGAAGGTTTTACACTGTCCCGCGTGGAGGCAAACTCGACCGGCTCCGTCGCAGGAAGAAAGAGCGTGAACGATTTCAATAGTGCGATTCCTCGTCAACAGAATGCACCTGAAGAGTTTGAGGACGACATGATCTTGCGTATCCGAACAGAAGCGGTAGGTGTCTGCAGAAGGCAATGATTAAGTCAATCGTGGATAAGGGTGTCGGGGCTCTTGAGTTCAGGAGAAAACTTGCGAGCGCGCCACAAAGTGCAAATTTACGACATTGACAGTCGCCACGGATACTCGGAATGAGAAGCTCCGTGTCCTACATAGAGAGAAGAGTTGTCAATGAATAGATGTATTCTGGGAATAGCCAGGGTTTAATGCACTGTACCTAACTCGTTTGAATTGAAACGTTCAACATGAGGTTCAGAATGCATGCTAGACCAGTGTGAGCCCTGTCAAGCGCGCATGTTGGGTTCGCGTCCAGTGATACTCGATCAGCCGTTCCCAGAAAGGTGATGAAGATCGCCGCCTCGGCCGAATTCGAGCTTTGATTCCTGCCATCAGCACAAATCGGAACCTCCTTGTCATTCTACAATTATCCTAGTCAAGTACGCAAACACGCTCTTCAACGACGACTACCACCACGACGGAGGTTGACAACGTCGCTACTATCGACAAGGACACCCCGGACCCATCTGTGCACACGTCGCCCGAGTCGGCGTACTACTCGGTCTATATAATTTCTCCAAGGTCGTGAATGGGGAATGGGACATAGCGGATGGGAGGAAGAGGACGGGAAAGGAAATGAAACAGAGACGAATGGTATGGTCGCCCAAATGCTCGTAGTCTCTCTGCACGTCGGTGGCCCTACAAATTCGGCGTCCGAAAGCTGCCGAGACAGAGCTAAACGACGCGGAAGTCCGTCGTCCAGCGCCACGCTTATATGACGTTGCTGGATTCCGAGCTCCTCTCGTCGCCTTCTTCACGCCCTGTATCCACTGCTGCACATTATCCTTCTGTTCAGGTCCAATAATTCTTTTCCTTCCCTAACACGGCTCTCTCTGGCGCACCTAATAGTTCCTGTCTAACACTTCTGCAGATTCTAAACTCATTTCACCGAATGAGTCACGAGCGTTTAATTTTAAACTTAGTGGCTATCCCCTAGCCACTCTGCGCAGGGCTTTGCTTGACATCTTGACTTGACCATTGATAGCACGACGGATGTAGCGGTCTCCATGTGATCTTTTTCCGACTTTATCGTCTGAACGAGCTCCGGTGCAAAATCTGCCGGAGCCCTTCCGTCGATACTTATAAAGTAGCGGACACGGGGACTTCCTTCAAGTCACAGACCCTTCACAGTCCAACTAATACTCACACTCGAGAATGTCTTCCGAAACGAACGTACCTGATACCACCCAAACCAAGTTGGTCCTGTCTACATGTCCTATTCTTGACTGTCTCATTCGTGTTTTCCCAGTACCAGCGACGTCGAATCAAAAGTGACGAACCAGTTGACCCCCCCTTCGACGACAGATGGCTTCAAACAGTGAGTGTTTACCTTGTACACAAGGGAAAGGAATTCACACTGTTCATAGGCAAGATTTTCCATCTTATTCGAATGCTAGTATTCCGATGCCTGGCGAGTGGGTGCAGTATCCGGCGGTTCTCAATTGGACCATTCAGGTATACGCCTACAAGACTGATCTGCAATCCAAGGCGTGCATCATCATGGTGCACAGCGGCAGCGTCAAGTCCATAACCGCCGAAGTGAGTTTGACGCACTCTATCACTAGCGTCAACAACGGATCTGGGTCATTCGTGAACCACTTGGCCAGGACGAACGACGGCCAAAAGGATGGCCGGAATTACAGGTGTACGTAGGCTTTCCCCAATTTTGAGAAAGTGCTCATCCATTCTTTCTCTAGATACGATTGACTTCAAAGACAATCTCAATCTTGTGGACAAGAACTCGAATCCTTTCGAGTTTAGCGCCGTCTTCCAGGATGAATATACGCTATTTGGATTCATTCAGAATGGGGAGTACTCCGAGAACGAAGTGGTCTTCTCCCTCAAAAGGGCTCCGTTGTTCCGTGAGCTGGACAACCCTTGTGTACGTTCATTCAATGGACCGCCATGTTGTCATGCTCAAGTCATGCCATAGGTGTACGAACGACGGATCCACGGGATCACCGAATTCAAGTGCGACCTGAAATCCAGCAACAAGTATGACTTCGGTATGTCCTAAATCTTGGGCCCTCGTCCTGTTTACTTACCCATGTCAGAACTGTCTTTCGACGCCGGATCGACTCCTGTCACGAAGAACATCACGGTCTCGCTGTGAGGATAGTAACAAGCTTTCGAAGTCGTACATACTGGCTCTTTGTTCACCCTTTTATACCATAGTCTCAGTTAATGCCAAAGTTCAAAGTACACCACAGCCCGCCACTAGAAAAAAATAGCGAAAGCAGATATCTATTCGGGCATGAACTGAAGACATGGCTACTGAGAGACGTAGATAGTGGCCGGTTCAAGTTAAAAGACCACGAACTTCTTGCAATTTGTGGGAGTCGGATATCCGAGGTTTGAAGGCGCGTGAAGGAGGTGTCGATGGGTCGGAGATCGTCGTCACGGACGACGCGAGGCCAAAGGTTTCATAGGGAGCTGCACGCACGGATCTGCCAAGATTGAGGTTGTTGTTTTCCTCATCTGGTGTTTCTCTACATAGCAGATATTCATGTATTGCAAGCCGCGATACTCCCGGTCTTCGACATTGATATGAACCTGGGGTGAAGCACAACAACCGTCCTCATTTAATACTATCAAAAAAGCTAACAAAATATCACGAAACAACTCGAGTTCTGGTACAGAGGGAATACCGGCGGAAAACTCTGATCTAACATCCGTGGTGCGCTTTCGATAGGAAATCAACATCTCGGAACAGAGTACCTGGACGGGAAACAACTCACAGCAATCGTCGCAGCAGACGCGGTTCTGTCCGCCAGGGCAGTAGCCACTGACGCCGAAGCTGGCTGACCTCCTGCAGTGAACGGAGGTGTCGTCCGAGTTGTAGCAGTAGCAGTTTTCCTTCTTCTCCAGGGAAGACTTCATCTCGCGGAGCGCGCTTTCCTCCATGGCGGGACTAGCGGAAACACTGGTGATGGCGCCGATGAAGACAACGAGGGTGGCAAAGGCCTTCTGGAATTGCATCTGTGAATTTGTCGCGTTAGCGCGCACTAACGAGAAGGAGAAGAGTGGTGGCGTACCTGGAAAGAAGAGTTTTTCGAAAAAGGCTGATAAAGGCTTAGATTGACACGGTGTGGTCGAGTAGCTGAAGTTGCTGAAGAACTAGAGAGAAGCTGGGTCCCTTTTATACCTCTGGATGAGTTTCCATGCTCCACTAACTTGTGTTTTAAAGCCACCTAAGAATTCTATGCAACTGACTGATCATGGAAAGGTTGAACAATCATGTGGACCGCCGTTGGGAATGTGGCTATGCGTTTAGGCTGGGCGGCTAGAAATGTCAACAGATCCCGCCGCCTCCGCGACGTACGTGGAGCCACTGGAAGCTTCCTCTGTTTGAGCCACAGATTACATACCGAACAGAAAAGTTCTGAGACCTGTCGCGCTTCAGCATTTGAGGAACTTGCTCCAAGCCTCCAGAAACGACAGTGCGACATCACAGGCTACGATTGCTTGAATCGAGTACAGGTTCCTGGACTCGCAAGCCAGGAAGAGGTCCTAGTAGAGCTCCCTGAGAGAAACATTCAGCTCAGTCTGTAGATGAATGTCCGACCTGGAACCATTGACAAGATCAGTTCGAGATACCTCCGTGGGTGGGCCAGTTAAGACGAGTTCACACAAACTCGGTCAGGCCATTTGATATCGTTTGTTGTGATGAGTGGCACTGGCATGAGAAGAGAGTCAACATCACTATTTGGAACTCCAAACATCGGCATCTCGGCTGGGTTCGTGTTTAGCACGATACCACCATGACCGAGGGACTCTCGGCCATCGCATACAACGATGCTAACGGCAACGACGCTTCGTTCCGATCCCAGTCCTGCAAGAGCAGCCAGGCCCATTTTCACGGAGTCCCTTATTATACAGGAGGAGGATAGACTAACGCCATGTCGACTAGCGCATCGACGGCGACGACGACTTCGGAAAAATTTGCGCGCTGGAACGTTCAATTAACGCCAAGACGTGTCCCGCCATTGGCCAGCCACACCATCCTGGACGTCGCCCGGTGGTTCCGTTCTGATAATGTCCAGCTTCCGCCGGTTCGCATTCTGCGTTTTCGGCAGATATCTCTGCGCCACGGT
>QLPD01008188.1:0-40323 GCA_003314085.1 Hymenopellis raphanipes
GACGTTGACTGGAGTGGCACCATGCTCGGGATACGAGCGCACAGTTGGAAAGGGTGCGTTTTCCATCAAATCCATTCAGGTGTTCGAGAATGGCATCGATAAGCTCCTGTGGAAAGCGTGACATAATATCTGAAGCCTCATTGTTAGATACTGTCGACTGAATAGCTTGAGTACATACAAGGCTAGTTGAACGTGGATGTAATGGCTTAGTTCAAGGTGACTCAAATCGAGTGACCAGTCAACAGTATATATCGGGCCGAAACTACCGGTCAGACAAGAAAGGCAACGACAGGAACGAGAATATTGTCCGAACAGCTACTCAAATGGGCGAAAAAGAGTGTGGTATATGTTTTTGTTTGGTGGACGCAGTTACATTGAAAATGTAAGAGGTGGTATATGTGCCTCAAGCAATGGTGACCGTCTGAGTCCAAACATCGGTGGCAGGGATGTTCTAGCAAGTTCCGCATCAGCAAGCCGACATACAAGTACGCTGGAAAACATGCAGCTTACAGAGTATGCACTGTACGTCTCAAGAATGACGATGTCAAATTGACCAGTGGTATTGCCGCCAAAGAAGAATGACGGGGTGAGGTCCGCGTAATAGACGTAGATGCCGACAGTGCTTGGCGCAAGGTCTTTCACCAACGTCGTGCCAGTCCTAGTGAAAGGACTGGGGGCGAGGAGAACAGTGATAGACTCTGACTGCTCCTTGTAGTATTTACCCGATGTGAAGGTCAAATTGAATGGCTGCGCACAAAACAGTTAGTGAGGAGCGGAAGTAGAGGCAAAATCTAAATTACCTCGGTCGAAGAAATCGTCGATCCCGCTTCTGGAGAGTTGAACACGCCTGCCGAAGCCAGAAGAGCAGCGGGCAACAAGTAAAGGAGCGAGTTGATTGAGGTGAACTTCATGGTGGGGTGTACTGAGTCCTGGCAACAAAAGCATGGCTGGTCAGCGCTCTTTAAATACGCATACAGGGTCCAGACAACGGGCCTGAAGACCGTGTATAATCAATCACAATTCGAAACGTAGATCTTTCAGCTCGCGTCCTGGTGGCATAAGATCACATACGTACATTTCACATCGGAGCTGCAGCCGGAAGTGTGAACTCTGGGCACTCATGGATGGGTTCGAAATCCGTCCACGCAGTCCGTATCAAGGTCTACGCCTCGGAGCAAAGCTTGACTGGGTAGCGGGCCTCGACACTGAGATTTGAGAGATATTCGTTGTCTCACGAGTTCGAACCCTGCGTCTGGTTTACCTTGTCGGCAGGGAGGCAAGGTCATCTGAGTACAAAAATCCCGGTGATGCCTGAACCTGCAAGCATCGCTAATATTAGAATTAAAAGATACATACTGGTACAGTCCTGGTCCAAGATCTAGTCGCTATTTATCGAATCATCGTCCGCCAGAAAAGGTCTGTTGGCTTATGAGCTATCACGTTGCAACCGTCGAGTTGAAAATCTTACGCATATTCATAATCATTCCGAATGGCATTGCTCATCCACTCTTCATCAACCTCTTGTAACGGGAAACCAGGCCCTCCAGCGACGCTGAGTATGACCGGTAGCAAGACCAATCCATGTAACGCCCCCGAAATAATGAGGGTAAGCCACATTCGGAAATAATAGATCTGGAACGCCACTTCAGCTCAAACTCGATCCTTGAGACTAGCGGAAACTTACCTCAAGAAGGCGCGAACGAGTGAGCGCCAGAACACACATCCCAATTAACTTGGTGAACGTGATGCCCGACAGCACTGATGGTCCGACATCTACGAGCGCCGTCCACATCCTTTCATCCCTCTCCTTCTGCCCAGCCGGATGGTCAACCGCCAATCCCGAACCAGCACTCATAAACGCCCGAGCGACGTGAGCACAGAACTCCACGGATATTCCGAGAGAGATGACCAGGTTGACCAAACTAAGAGCATTCAAGCTGATGCCCCAGAGAGCCATAACTCCCATGACAGTGACTACTGTCAGTCCAACAACGCCAGTAACAATGGTTCCTGTTCTCCAGGATCCTAAGAGGATGGCTGTGATCAACAAAACCGATGCGAGACCGAGGCCCAACACCATTTGAGTTGTAGCCGTGATGTAGGCATACTGTTCGAAGAACACGTAGTGTATGGCGTACGGGAAAACTCGAGCTCCAGTAAGCTCCGAGATATCGTTTGCGATTCTATCGGCAGCTTGGTATGATGCAATGAAGTCCGCTTGAGATTTCAGCGGTTTATGGAAAGTTCGGAAGTGTGATGCGATGACTTCATTCTCGCCCAATGCAAGAGCTGTTCCAAATGACGCCTTACCGGCTTGCGGACAGTCTTCGTTTGTGGGCGAGATCAACCATTGTCGCAGGTATTGCATAAAGTCCTCTCCTTCGGGAAGGCCCGCCATCGTGATATTCCACGCAGGCTCTCGATCCTCATAACATGGGCGACACTGCCTAGAATTTTGTCGAGGAGTGCAGAAGACAGATGGATCACGCTTCAGCACCCGACAGCACTGCTCTTTGGCAGGATCCAGCCACCCTAAAAAGTCATCGATCCAGGACGCACTAGGTTCCGATATGTAGGAAGTGTTGGGACGTTTTCGTTCGGCTTCCAAAACGTTCGCTATAGACAGCTGGTCGCAGGTCGTGAACCGTCCACAAAGAGCTTGTTGTCCATCACGTTCGGTCACGTTGATATCCGTGGAAACGAAGTAGACCGGGGGCCCAACATCGAAGTATGCATCTAATTTGTCAAAATATGACACCAGGTAGGAGTCGGAGGGTAACGCCAACCGTTGATCTAAGAGTTTTTGAGGAAGTTGTATGGAGCATCAAAATGTGGGGGTCTCTTACCTAGACCAAGCTCCAAGTGTTGGATTGATATCACCGAAGCAACGAACACGCCGGAGAAAACGAGTACGACAACCCCTTTGACAATGGGCTGTAATAAGAACGGGGCATAATGTCTTCGAATGAATTTGGCGATACGTCCGAGACCGCTACCACCCCCGTCAAGTAACGCGATACGAACCGGGAGTCTGACGCATGGGAAGCAGTCGATCCGATTCGCCTGGTAAAGAACGACATTAGTGATAGCGAACTATGACAATCGACTGGGCATTACCTCTGCTCGCCTCAAATCCAAAGCCAAGGCACTAACAAAGACTGTCACTTGCAATATGGCGTTTAGCAACACACTCCCGGCCGCATATAAGGCAAAATTTCTGACCGCCGGCATGGGTACCAACGCACCGAGTGCAAACGCAACCGTCTCTGTAATAGAGCTCAGCAAAATCGATGGGCCCATTTTTGCCACTGTCCTGGCAACACGCTCCTCCGCGCTTAAGAACAGTGGAACAGACGCAGCATCCACATCATCGTGCGAAGAGTCGAACTGGGAGAAATGCCCCCCACGGGGTTCTATAGGCGACGTGGCACCTCCGCCTAAAAGCGCGGCGTTGGGCCCATGAAGGAGATTCTGCCTGTCCAGTTCATGGACAAGGATGAAGACATTATCCACGCCAACGGCCAAGATCAGGAAAGGTATCACTTCCGCGATGATGAGCGTGACCTTCACGCCCATAAAGGAAAATAATCCAACTGAAGACGACACTGACAATATCACCAAGAAGATACCGAACAATGCTAGCGAGACCTTGCTTTCAATGAACATATTACGGGGCAGTCTAGGGAACCACCGCGGAGTCATCCTCGAATCGATAGATAGAGCACCCGAAGCCCCCTTCTTGAATAGCCCAGGGAAATTGCGTGCCCAGGTCAAAAGCGAACGGAAGAATCCATCCTCGTCAGTGCGCGTTCCACCGCCCAATGTCAAAGACACATAGAGGAACATTGCCAGATAGGACAAGACCACAATCGTCACGTCGGTGTTCGTGCTCTTGTTGATCTCTTCCTCCAATGAAACACCGGTAGAAAAGCTGATTTTAAGACCAATTTCTCCTTCAATACGTTCGGAGAGATCGAGAAGATAAGCGCGCAGCGACTGCTCCCATTCCTCGGCACCCGGAAGATGGGAAACAACGTAGGTAGCGACCAAGGCCACAGCTTTAGTGTATTGCTTGTGGCCATCATCGTCTAGGGGCACCCCACCCAGGACGTACTGAGGCTGCAACGGTTGCTGGAAATCCGGAAGACATTCTGCGGGATATGCGGCGCACTCCTCGAGATGTTCTGCCCATGTCTCCGGAGTGTATTCGTCTAAACTGTTGCCAAACCAAGCACCGATTGACTGAACAACACATGCACCCTCCTCGCCCGCAGGCTTGAAACAGACATCATCCAGTGTATATCCATTGGTAGATGTCAAAGAGCGTATATCCTTCTCAACATCAAACCAGTACTTGAGACGGTCCCAAGACAAGACAGCTCCTTCCTCTGGACTAGTCACGAAAATCTGCTCAGTCCGATAGAATGGTCCGAAATGTTCGTCAAAAAACTCCTTGTTCTGCTTCGTGGCAGAAGTAGGGGAGACCCATAAGCGCACCGGGTCAGTCTCGATTTCAAAGTTCTTCCACCCGACATTGAGCACACCGACGAGTATAAAGATGACGCAGAACATGAGCCATGGGCTCGACGCGCTCCAGTAGCCTAGGCGATAGAACATGCGCCGCAAGACGTTGTTCAATTTATATTGACGTGGCTGAGCAGTCTCCACCGGATCGAGTAACGTCGCGCCGCGCCCGAGCTCATCATCCGTGCTCGCACTATGCCCATTCTCGCTCTCCAGATATTGTGAGAGTGACCCGGCACCAACTAAACCGCGTGTATGTGATCTTGGGGACAGCGAAGCGGTCTCCGCACTCAACGCGACTCGCTCATAGCGGCTCTCTCTTCTCTTCCGTATGGTCCGGCCTATCGCAACGCCGCCTACAAAGGCACCCACTGCCAGACACCACACGAGAATGAGAGCGAATGACAGGCAAGTCACCACACCGACATTACATGTCGCGGGTTCAGCTACGTCTGGGAGAGTGAGACAAATGTCGGGGCAGTCGATGCATGTGCATTTGCTTCCGAGGTCGTTGTCGGCGCAGTTGCGCGGAGGGGGGTCTAATCGGCTGATGTCCTCCGGAGTGCCTTTGCTCTCCGGGGGAAAGTTGATTTGGAATGGACTGCCAATGGGCTTCTCGTCACCAAGATATTTGAGAAAGGCGGGAGCAGTCTTGGCGCCGCCTCCAATGAGGTCCATGGCGAAACCGTTGGTAGCCCCCATCTGCACGTTCTTGCACGAGTCGAAGAAACCCTGCGCGAACTCGTCACCAACGAAGAAGTCGACAGACGCCACGGCGGTCCCCGAGTCCGTCTGCTGCGTCGAGGTAATATTGAGAAAGTCATGTTGGTTTGGGGAGCAGGTGAATTTGCAGAAAAAGGATTTGAAGTTGTTGAGACAGGCCGGACAGGATGAGACCAGGCCAGTTACTTGGGCAAAGTTGGACTGGAGAGTCTCCAGCTGCGCGGACGTACAGCACGTCGGCCCACTCGCAAATTCTGCGCCGCATATTGAAGTCAGTAAATCACGGTTGTCGGGCTGTACGTCGTTGAGTGGATGGTGTGAGCCGTGAAAGGGTGACGCACTTGAACTGCTGGGCCGTCGTAAGGGCACGGTAAATCTCTGCCAAAAAAACCTTTCTTCCCGCAGGTATCGCGCATAGAGCAGCGCCCAGCCATGACGGGCAGGTATATGGGTATCCAGTCAGGCCAGGTGAGTGTCGCTAGCAGAATGCAGTCAGACGCGTTCACGCGTATGTAAAGCCCACGTGGGAAGTACAGCGCTTAACTATCTCTTCATCACCCCACAATGAGCTCAGACGTAGCCCAGTTCCAAAAAGTACTCAAATCCTCCAAAAACATTATTATCGTCGCTGGCGCGGGCTTGTCAGCCGCATCCGGAATACCCACATTCAGAGGTGCTGGCGGACTATGGAGGAAACATAAAGCAATGAAGCTCGCCACGCCAGAGGCCTTTAAAGCCAATCCCTCCCTCGTCTGGCAATTCTACCATTACCGCCGCGAATCCGCTCTCAAAGCCATGCCCAACGCAGCACATAAAGCTATTGCTCAATTCTCTGTTCCATCCGTTCGTAACACTATCGTACCCAACTCAACATTCACCTTGATAACCCAAAACGTCGATGGTCTCAGTCAAGTAGCACTTGACGAGGTGATGCTCAAGTATCCTGACGAGGCTACACCTGCCCCGAATGAGCAGCCCAGAATGCTTGAAATGCACGGGCGCATATTCGACGTATTGTGTGCGTCGGAAATATGTGATCACGTCGAGTTCAACAAGGCGTCTCCCATCTGTGAAGCTCTAAAGGGCACAGAGGAGTTAATCGACAAACAGAGCATGGACGCCACTATTCCTCTCTCTGCTCTTCCCCATTGTACAAAGTGCAACGAACTGAGCCGCCCAGGAGTTGTCTGGTTCGGAGAGCAGCCTCTGTATCTCGAAACCATTGACAAGCTGGTTGACAAGGCGGACTTGTGCTTAGTGGTTGGCACTTCTTCGACTGTAAGAGAAAACTGGATTAGGTTTCTTTAGCACTAAAGAGGGTTCTAGGTGTATCCTGCTGCAGGCTACGCATATGCGGTATCGGAAAACGGTGGTACTGTCGCGGTCTTCAACTTGGACCGCAGCGAAGGTGATGACGAGGCCGACTTTCTCTTTCTCGGCCCATGCGAGGAGACGTTGCCCAGAGCGTTAGGCTTGTAGTATGACTGCGACTAGATATCTAGGAATGTTTAGGACATCGTAAATAGATAATGCGGAGAACAAACCTATGTCCCCCTTCGACTTTTTGCTTCCAGACTGTGACGCGTTGATAGCTTCTGGATTCCTGACAGCCTCCAAGCCCGGCATGCGAATCTGCTTCTCGCCGCTCGTATCCACCCCATAAAGCGCCTCCATCACGCGCGCCTCCCGAAGGGAGATGCCAGTAGCACTCCAATTTGCTCCATTCCCAACAATCGGCGCGTCCTTCTCCCACTCCCAGTACTCCGGCTGAGTCTGCTCAAAATCCTTCCTGTCCTTGAGCAATTCATACACTTTATACGCGTTCATGTCTGACCGCGACGGGTGTGCCAGGAACGCTTGGTTAATTTTGTCCGATAGATTTTCCTTGGTCACAAAAGTCTCGGTCTGGTGGTACAAGGAGATGAGAGCGTGCATCTTCTTGTCGGACAGCCGCAGCGGCTGGGTCGTTGCCGCAGACGACGCATGCCGACAGGCGGCTTTGAGGGGAGTATGCAGTCTGCTCGCCAACATGAGGGCTCGCGACAAGTCGAGTTCGGGAAACGCCGAAGGAAATGGGCGCACGTGTAGCGGTGATAACCGATTTGCAGCTTTTTTTCTTTCTCTTCTGCAGCGTTCTTGCAAAATTCGACGCAGAGTACAACACTTATGTCGTATTTTGCGAGCTTCTCGGATGGCATGTTTCAAAAATAAATATCTTCGAGTCGACTCTTGATGATTCATGGCAGAGATATCTCAAAGGGAAGATGATTGGATGGACACTACCAAATTCAAGCTGACCGTTGACACCTTTTAATGTTAGGATATTGCCAAGCAATTCATAATAGTACAAGCTGAAAAGCAAACGTTACAATACAACGGAATAGTCCGTTACTTACAAGTGTGCCTTCAGCCCCGCCTTCTCCAAAATCGCACTCTCTTTCTTTTTCGTTTCGGCCGCCTTTTTCGCCAATGCTGGTGCTCGCTTAAGTTCCCGTTGACCAACCTGTTGAATGTGGACAGCGTCCGGTCCCTATCATTATCATCAGAGTGGCGCCACACTCGGAGAGGAGTGAACCATACATCAGCAATACGAAGTGTCCGAATGCCGGCCCAAGTCTCGGCGAGATGCTGGTCTTGAGAGACACCTTCAGCACCAAAGGATTGCATAGCGCGGTCAATGACACCCAGCGCCATCGATGGCACCACGAACTTATAGTAATGAGCATCTTCCATCAAGTAGAACGTCCAAGGAATTCACTTTGGCAATACCAATTTCCTTCAACGCGCCCTTGGCTTTGTACTTGTCAATCTTTACACAGTCGTCAGTAACATGCTACGATGACTGGCCCAAAAACGAACCATTAATGCAGCGCTCAAGACCAAGAGCCGTCCTGATTCGATTTCAGCACGGGACTTGGCAATATCCGCGACCACAGTGCCTATAGAACTATGTTCAACTTCATTGTGATGACTATAGGTTCCGGCGTACCGTGCTCGTAGAGATATTTGCCAAACGTCTTACGCGACGGGTCCGTTACTCGTTGGAGCATCGTATCCAGAGCGGCTTGGGCTGCGCCAATCGTTCGCATGCAGTGGTGAATACGACCCGGTCTACGAAGGGTATAATAAGCACAGCGCGGTATCAGAAAGACAATGGCTTACCCCAGACGTCCTTGAATAATCTTCGAACAAGAGTCAAATTCGGAAGGTCATACGGACAATGAGAAACAGACCTCGAAGCCTTTGCCCCATCCTAGCACCAAGTTTGACAGCGGCACTCTCACATTCTCATAGATGATCTCGCAATGGCCCTCAGGCGCGTCATCGTAGCCCAACACCTTCATCGGCCTGATAACTTTGACACCAGGCGCGTCTGCGGGCACGAGTACAACACTCTGCTGATTGTAGGCGCTCTTGTTCCCAGGATCACTCTTCCCCATCACAATGTGCACTTTTGTGCGCGGGTCTCCTGCACCGCTGATCCACCTAATACTGAGGTTAGACTTTCAAACGAAACACGCAGGCGTCTTAACCGACCACTTGTGACCGTTGATCACGATCTCGTCACCTTCCCGGCGAATGGACGTCCGGATGTTGGTCGCATCAGATGAAGAGACTGAAGGAGGAAAGTTGAACACGTGAATGGTAGTAGTACCCGCAGAACCTACTTACCGAAGCGCTCAGTCATGGCGAACGCGGAGCGTATCTCGCCGTTCAACAGCGGCACCAGCCATTTTTGTTGCTGTTCGCGTGACCCATAACGCGCCAGGACCTCTGTTCATGAGAAGTGTTGTCAACATCAGCATTAGAACATGCCCCGAGACATACCCATATTGCCTGTATCGGGAGCAGAACAATTGACTGCTTGAGAAGCTATGGGACCACCCCGACCAAGCAGTTCGGCCATGACCGCATACTATAACGAACATGCTCAGTTTTAGACGTCAAACGAAGATTAACACAGAAAGATCGACCTCAATGTTGGACAGCGGCACACCAAACTCTGGGTAGTGCGCCTTGCTCAGAAAGAGATTCCACAGTCCGAGTTTCTTAGCCTTGACCTTGAGTTCTTCAATAACCGGAATGATGGTCTTCCAGCGGCGTTCTGGGTCGTCTGGGAGCTGAGCATGAGCGAGCTTTGTAGAGGGAATTATCTCGTCCTGTGTAATCCAACTTCAGTCAGTGAGCAATACGAAAAGCGCAATAACCGACCTCAAGGAAAGTGATGAGCTTGGCCAAGATTTCCTTCCCATACGGGGTGAATTTGTCTTCCACCTAGAGCGCGCCATTAGAGCAGTGTGGAAGACTCGGGATACAAGCATACCATAGCCCATGAGGCCTCAGAGGTAAGCTCGACAATAGGATGGGATGGCATTGTGGAGTGGGGGAGAGCTGATCGGGGCGCGGTAGCAATTATACTCCCGGCAGTTACAAAACCCGGAGCCGGACATTTTAGTAACTTCGAATACGCGCTCTGTCATAAGTACGCGTGTAAGAACGCGAAAATAGATCCGTGAACGGACAAATCTAGGAGAAGGCAGCGATGGCTGATCCGTCACGGAGTAGGAGGGCAAGGACACGAGCCAACTAATTCATTAAAACTGCGATATACACTGATATACATGTACCCTAAGCTACACTACACGATTGATATATTGTCCGAAGGGTATGGTAGTCAGACTTAGTCACAGGAAGCATACGATATGGATACAGAAGAGGAGTACATACAATATTATACACAGCAGGATATATCACTGTTCGTAGGACGTCGTAATCGTAAAGGAAAAGTTGGAATAAACAAGCAGTAGCAGCAAAGGAGAAAACGCATCAGAATCACGTCGCATTATCCAAGTCACCTAAAGTAAACGGCGGGTCAACATACTGGTCAAAGTCGTGCATCGGCCATAACTCTTGCCCTGTTTGAGGGAAATCCGCCCCGTTGTTGTTGTAATTACGGAGAAAGTCGAACCCGCGAAAGGGCAGGCCGGGGGCATCGAACGACGAGGTCGGAGGCGTCGTCGACATCCCACCGGTTCCACCATTCGCCCCGAACCCAGAGTAAAGGGTGTCCATCGGAGCGTAGGCGCCATATGTATCATACGCCATTCCCTGGCTAGTATCTGAGGGATACATGTCAATTTCGTTGCCATTCCACGTCGAAGACTGGCTTAGAGTGCTGCCAGACAAGCCATAGTCGTTATAATCATAAAGAGGGGAAGAAGGCGCGTGGTTTGCTGGATTGCCCGAATAGTTGAAAGTGGACGTCGAAGCTAGTGTCGGGCTGGTGTCTGGAACAAGGCCACCAGCGGACATGGCTGGTGAGGGCAGATTCATAGACGAGGGCGAGCTCGTATTACTCGCGGCCTTAGCAAGAGTTGGCGACGTGAAGCTCTGGTAAAACGAGCCTTCATTAGCGTCTGTTTCGTCATGACCTCGTTTGCGAGATGAAGATCTCGCGCGCAGAGCGGCTACCAAAACCGTCAATAAAACGTCTCGCAAAGCCAAAGAAACTCACTGTCAACGTGATAAGGCGACGCAGCCAATCGGCGACCAGCTCCGCTCTGTTCCCTGGATCTGTTGCGCCGAGTTGAGGCCTGCTTGCTATTGGTCTTCAACATCCTGCCAGGAATAGTATTCTGTGGCACGGTAGCAATGGTAACCGAGCGCCTTCTCTCGTGGTTGGCTGGAGTTGGGGGCTTAGACATGACAGCTTCATTGTCACGAGCACTTTTTGTCATCGCCTCCATTGCCGTATCAATAAGGTCGGTAAGCAGTTCTTTGCACTTGCGTGCACCAGGCCACTGTCCTTCCCATAGCTCAATCGCAGTACGAGCACTCTTGGCTTCGTCCAAAGCCTGAGTAGACGTCTTTGTTTCCGAAGAGTGCATGGCGTACAGAAGGACAATGACGGCAGAACTGAAAAGGTGCTGGATGAAGAACGCGAGATGATGGGAGGATGGCACATGTTTCTTAATGGAAGACGCAAGTGCGATGCAGGACCGAGCAGAAGAAACGGCATGTGAGGTCGATCTGAGTGTCGTAGGGTCCTCTCGTCTGACGGGTAAGAGATTACGATGTAGCGTAGTGAGCACGGAATAAAAGTGGCTGCACAGAACCGCCGCCATAGCGGCTTGTTCGTTTGTGGTCGATTGATTCTTGAGATTAGGCGGCAAATTGTCGCACCACTGAGTTACTTCGCCATGAAGAGCCTCGACGGTGCGCTCAAGCTCCACCTTCCTCTCGGGCTCCAGATTGTCCTTGCAGTTCTCCAAGGCATACACCTCGCGGAGAACGCGGCCCGCGATCTTGTAAAGCTTCGTTAAGGCGATGAATCCTGTCATGAGAGACATCGGTTTCTCCATCTCCGGGTCCGATAGAAATTGGGGAAGCAGGTCATCATCGACTTCGAGAGGTAATTCCACGTCGCAATCGGAGTCGTTAATCCCAAGAGGTCTGCCAAGAGCGACCGCCAACATCCGATCCAAAGAATATACACCCCACCATATCTTAATTCGTGTTTGTTTATCAATGGCAGGAATCGATAACCGTTTGGGCGATCGCTAGAGGGCAGGTAAGCGAACCATGATTTGCACAGTGACGTTGATACTGACGTGAAGTCCCAAATCTTGACCAGTACGCACAGCCTGACCAACGAGAATCCAAGCCTGCGGGAGGCAGTTTATGGAGCATAGGAAGGATGAAAGAAGAATGAAACATTGGACGTGTTCGACTTGAATGCTTGCGTGGCTGATGTATTGGAGGATAAGGGCACTACGGGGGCGGTTATCAATTGACTTGGCCGAGAGGTCAAAGAGCCACATGCACTTACCGTTCATAGTAGACCATACCCATGCCTCCCTCGTCGACGCCGCTGACACCGGAAAGACGAGGATCTTCTACAATGTTGGCGGCGCAAGCAAAAACAGCAAAGATTAGTGAATAAAAAGCGGTCCAGGTGCGCGCTAGATGTTTCGCCGCAGCGGGATTATGGACATTGTCCATGACCTGAGTGTACTTGGCAATAAATGTAGGCTTATCAATAACTGGCATAAGATAATGGAGACGGGCGAAGTAGGTGTCGACCTAAGGTAATGTCAAGATTTAAACGGCGTCGAGAATGTCACAACACGTACCAACTTGTCGGCAAGGTCTCTGTCTGGGTACTCGACCTCCTCGGGACCGGGGAGTGCATGGACTTTACCGAAAAACACAGAGGCGGGAAAATATAATTTATTAATGCTGGGGCCGGGAGCGTGTGGGTCCTCTTCTGCGGGGGATATCCGATGTTGAGGAGCGGTGGTAAGAGCACGGAAAGATTGAATGAGCGACATGGATGAAGAACCACCAATCCAGCGCATGTGACCATATTCATCCAACGCAAGCTGGCCAAATGATTCACTCATGTCATCCTCGATCTTGATGGGTGTCGATGGCTCGGAGGAGAGCCCTTGAGGGGCAATAGAGCGAAGGATGGCAGCGGCGGCTGCAGCGGGGGATCTCTCCCTTGGAGACATGTTGGCGGATGAATCAGAAGGCGGAGACGCGCCTCCATTGTTTGTGGTTCCTATCTGTTCTAGAACGGGTGCTACCTGTTTGAAAAGAGACTCCATGTGAAGCAGGCGAGCCTCTAGCTCCTGCACATAGCTTTTGCGGTGTTATCAGAATGTCATCGTGCGAAGAGAGGGAGGCCGAACTCACTGCCGGCTTAGCGCAGCCCTATCTTTGGTCTGCAGCCACGTACAGGTCGAACCAGATGTACTGCACTGCGAACAGGTCGGCTCACAGCCGTCGCACTTTATCTTCTTTCGCCTAGGAGCAGAACATGAGCGATACGGTACCGGGACACGCTGAGAATCGAATAAATACCTGCAGCTCTCGCAAGCCCGCCATACCCTCCGCCGCTGAAGCTGTATCGGTTTCTGGCCGGCGTCGGGCGATACAACGTCGTCGTCGGTGCGTTTCTTCTTTGACTGGTGGGTGGCAGACGAACTTGCATCTGTCTTGGCCATGAAGATGGGGGTCAAGAATCAAGTGAATGTCTGAAGTTCTACAATCGGAAGGCTGCACGTGGTCTTTTGGCAAGTGTGCCTTGTGCGCGATGTGCCTGGCGATAGACTTCAATCGACAAGGAACTGGACAAGGAAAATGTTACAAGACAGCAGCGGGACAGGATACTTGTTCCCGGTGCGTAGAGAGAGGACTGTTTACAATGAAACCCGATGATTTGTGGGGTGTATTTATGCAGATGGGCGCCAGATCCCGATCTTCTTCCAGCTCGGAACGGCCAATCTCGGGAAGGACATGAAAAGGCCATAAGCTCACATGAATGGCAGCTAAGCGGGCCTTAATAGTGGGTACTTGCCTCGTGAAATGCGTAAATGACCAGGTCATCCTTGAATGGAAGGCCCAGCACCTCCGGAAACATCGCCTGAAGCATTTCGGACCGAATCAGCCGAGTCCACCGCCTCCAATCCTTTCGCTGTAAGACAATCAGCGAGCGGTAGCGGTTGTTCTTCACGGAGAAACAGCGGTGTTGATAAACCTAGTTGGGCGTGCCACGTTGAACAATTGTGGCGTCATTTTAATCGCCCCTCAAAGCACTCAGGTATGATATGTTTAAGTTTCATTAATTTTCTACTACCATTCTTCCTCCAACAGCTCGACAAGTGTGGCGATGACTTGGAGGAATACTCGATGACATCATTCCACGTGGCTGTATTTGCTCGGTTCAAACAGCCTCTTTTGGCAACTCATCTTTTACTTCCAAAGCTAATGACCGACGTTAAAACCACAAAGCCGCCTGTAGCGGATACCCAACCGGACACCGTTATCGACGATGCCGAAGAGGAGGACAAGGTGTGCCAATTCCCGTTACTCGCTACCCTTTTCTGGATTGACTGTTGGTCGTCATACAGGAAATAATGCTCATGAAGAAGCGGGTAGAGGAGATGGAGAAGGAGGCAATGAAGCTACGCGAGATGCAGGCAGAACAGGAACAGGCAAACGGAGGTATCGACACGGGCGGCCCAATGGAAACGGACGAGGACAAAAGCGCTGCAGATGGCCGTAGTATTTATGTCGGCAACGTCAGTCTATTTCCCCCCTTCGCGTTTCATGGCGACTCAGCCGTCTACAGGTGGACTACAGCGCAACCCCGGAAGAAATCCAAGGACATTTTCAGTCCTGTGGAGTGATAAACAGAGTCACTATATTATGCGACAAATTCACTGGTCATCCTAAAGGGTAAGCCAGGCGCGCGTAGCACGAGACAAGTGTTCTGATCTGTCGGCAGCTACGCGTATGTTGAATTCTCTGAACCCGAGCACGTCGATGCTGCGCTTGCAATGAATGATTCACTCTTCCGTGGGCGTTTAATCAAGGTAGGGCCAAGGTTCCAATGGCTTCATTATAGGTTCATGACGTGTCTAGGTAACTGCAAAACGGACGAATTTACCCGGCTTCAACCGCGGGCGAGGGCGAGGCGGGGGTGGATACCGTGGCGGTTACAGAGGAGGGTATCGAGGGTATGGCGGTGGGTATCAACCTTACCGAGCTCGCGGAAGGTATGTTGTAAGGATGGTCTGTTGCTCTTGTATTGACTGTGTTGCAGGGGACGCGGTCGTGGGTATTAGCTAGTGTACAACGGAGGTAGGAATTCATTTTCTTGTCTTTACGTTTGTCGTTTGCTTTGTATAACTAGTCTACAAAAATTATATATACACTCGTTTCTTGTAATTCTAATCTTATTGTGTATTTGAGATGAATTGCAACTTGGAGATCAAGAACGCCATGTCCAAAAGCGGCAACAACTCCTTGCTCCTTTCCGCCATGTTGCCCAACCTTTTCCGCTGGGCGACGCGGTCCATGGCGACGTCCGTGGCGGCAGAAACACGCGTCTATCCATTCTCCAAGACTGCCATTATTCCCGAGCCACCTAAAGTGCCTGCACCCGCCAGCGTTCGTCAAGGACGGGGTGTCATGCCATACCTTATGAAGAGCCTCGGAACACCAGAAAAACGGGCCATGCGCTGGGAGTTGTTCAACCGAAAGTCCTCTAACCAAATCCGCGTCGGTTCCATCCTTGCTGTCACCATGGAGCATACACCCTCCATCTTTACCGGGGTGCTCATCTCAATACGGCGACGCGGTCCAGACACATCCATTCTGATGCGCAATATCCTGCAGCGGACTGGCGTAGACATGCAGATATATGTCATGTCTCCTCATGTGAAGGAGATCAAGGTTGTGCGGGCTCCGCCCAAGGGCAGGATGAAGCGGGCCAAGTTGTATTATCTGCGCGACGAGCCAGAAAAGATGAGCCAGATTGCAGGCAGCAACAAGAAGAAACAGAGAAAGTTTTAACTTGTAAGTAATTGCTTGCTTCCAGTGAAGGAGAACTCGACTGATATAGGCTTGTTTGCTAGTCGACTGTTGGTAGACGTTATTTAATAAATAAATTCTAATGTGCAATGTTGTCTGAGAAAAACACCATGCTGAATTGAGAAATGATGGACTTGTGCTGCGTAACTTGCCGCTCTCGTCCATCATGGCTCCCAGTCGTCCCCGTTCCTTAGGCGGTCTCACCTTTAGCTCCAAGCGCAACTCGTCGCCGGGCCCACCGTCTCCCACATTTTCCGATACGACCAATGTGTCTGCCATGAACTTCGGAATAGACGGTCCCGAAAAGATTATCACCAGAGCCAATCTCAAGGCCAGTCTCCAGGCCTACGACGAAGTGCGCCTTGCTCTCCCCAATCCCCGTCTCTGTCGCTCAAATACCTTCTCATTCAGCTCATGACAACGTCCGCCAACTACCGACACGCTCTGATAACCATGTCCAAGGCAACAGCTGCTTACGCGGACGCAATGGAGGCCTGTAGCGGGTGAGAATTACCCCCATATTATCGTTCGGCATACTTACGCTGTTGATTAGGCTTAAAGGCCCTTCTTATGAAGCGGGAACACGGTTACAAGCGGCGTCGGGGCTCCACCATCTCATCGGGAACCATTGGCATGTTCTTGTGCGCCTTAAATCCCTTTCCTATATCAAAAATTGACTTGGAACATTCTCTTTTTAGGCGGAAACTATCGACAAAAAGTTTGAAAAGCCCCTTCGGCAACACCTCGAGACCTACAAGACTATCGTCAACGTGTGTCCACATGTCCGCATGCATGTCTTTTGCGATAACATTTATGATTATCTAGGAACGGTCAGCTTCCTATGAACGTGCGCTTCGAGAAAAGAGCCAGATTATTAGAGACACAGAGATGCGGAACATGAACAGGAAGGAACGCAGTGCGTACGACTCGTCATCCGAGTTCTGTCATTCACCGATGTTTTTGTAGATCTCCAGAGCTTCCGGGAGGCTCTGTCTGTTCTCCAACGACAGGTTGACGACTTGGACGACCTCAAGGTATCTCATTACAAGGAAATCTTGGAACACGAAGAGGAAGTGTGGGATGTTGTTCAAGCAAAGGTTTGTCAAACCAAGTGGATTTCCCTTCCTGATATTCAACGATTCTCCAGGTGTGCGTCGTCGTTCGCTCCACAATGGATGTGTTCGACCGTTTCACTGCGAAAGCGTGCGTTTCTAATCAATATTTTCCCTGATATCATCACACTGACTTGGAGCGTAGGTCTGATCCGGTCATCGAACCAATGCTGCAAACGGTCCCAGATCCATTCGACTCTTACGGTCCACCCCAATCAGAAGACCAAATATTCAGCATCCTCCCTCCGTTATCTATCATGACAGGTCCAACTACATCGTCAGCGCCCACACCTATCATGACCACCCCGGAACTGGATACAATCGAAGGCCTTCCCGTAACCTCGTCAAGTAGAAACAATTCATGGACTGCACCTTCAAACGGCTTCTTCCCCTCGGAATCAACGGAGTGGGCAGACATACCGTCGCCCACAAGTACACCCACGCCCCCACGTTCCACTTCTCCCCCTTCAACCCTTCACTCGAGAAGACATTCTGCCCCTCCGCTATCTTCCCCTGGGCACCATTCGCGACGATCTGAATCATCCAAATTACGCAGTGTGCTCACCGTTATCGACGAAAGTCACTCGCGGCAGAACAGTTCTCACGAACCAGAGCCTGTCCCTGCAGAACCTCCCGAACAGTATTCCTCCACGACAAATGGTTCCAGCTCCTCTTCTATAGAAGAGCCACAACCAGAGAAAAAGTCTGTCTTTGCATGGTCATCTTCATTTTCATACGGTCAGTCACCGTATGCGACTGACACTGACGACAACATCACTCCGCGAAACTCTTCATTTTCCAATCTCCCACCTCCATCGACAAGTCCGTTGGATACGGATTCGCCGCGGTTCCCACCTGAAGAAACCTCGCACAACGGAGTTACAATACCAGTCACAACATAGGCTGCACATTCTAGTACTTTATCTTGATTATGAGTGGGTCCTCCATATTACTCTTCGCTTTATTTAATGTACATACGTATGTGTAATGCAAAGGGGACGTCTTCGTTCATTCGGCCCTGTTGTACCAAATTGGATACTTTTTTGCTTGACCCTCTTTTTCCTTGTGGCGTGTCATACGACCTCTTCTCGGGCCTGTCAGTGCTTGCTGAAAGGAACGAGGTTATAGTCCTTGAGGACCGATTCTTCGACGTTTCCGGGGCTTTCGAAGAGCAAATCGTTGCCGGAACTCGCCTTTGGGAAGGCGATCACGTCCCGGATAGATGGCGAGTCGCAGAGGATAGCCATGAGTCGATCAAAACCTAAGAAGTTGGTTTACTAAGTCTATGACTGTTAGACAGAAAGAGGGTACGCACCCAAGGCTATACCGCCGTGTGGAGGAGCGCCACTCCGCAAGGCGTCAAGAAGATGCGAAAACGGCTCCCTCTCTTTCGCCGAGAGCTAAGCACACGCCAACCAGTTAATTACATGAGGCGAAGAGAAAACGGGCCGACTCGCCTGGAGGATTTGCGTAAAAATGAAGTCTTGCATCTTCGCGTCGTGTACACGTACGGAGCCTCCGCCGATTTCGACACCGTTGAGGACAAGATCATAGTGCTGCCCACGAACCTTCCCGAGGATGAGAACAAATGATGAAGTATATTGCATGTCTGGCCCACCATCTGCGCGTCACCATTGTACAATGCGTCAATGTCCTCCGTCATGGGTGCGGTGAATGGGTGGTGCGTGCTGCAGATCTTCCTGTCACCCTCGGAATCAGGTCCGAAGAGTGGAAACTCGGTTATCCATAGGAAATGCGGCGCTTCTGGGAGCACGTAGGTTTCTAGTCAAGAAAAAAGTTAGAATCGACTCGGGGGTTTGCGGTGCACCTGACTTTCTTCGAGTGCTGCTTGGAGCAAGGCACTTCGTTGCCTTCCGAGTGCTGTGGATCCGCCCTTGGCACGCTGATCAGATCCCTGGTCATTCAAACTCGCATCCTAACTCACCGAAAGGATCCTCGATCGTCTGGAAATATACAGGGTGTCGCCGGGGGCGACGTTTAATGCCTCGTTAATAGCCGCAGTATCATTACCGTTGTACCATTGTCGCAAGTTCGCCTTTGTGATAGCGAAGCACTCCTGAAGCCCGAATGAGCTAGAGAAAGGAAGAGTATGCAGGACTTACTACGCCCGGTTCTAAAGGACATTTGTGCGATGCGGCTAAGAATTGGGGTTCATCGCGCTTATGGATTATAATAGCCTCGACGGTTTCTTGAGGCCGACTACCTAATTCTTTAGAAAGGTTCACTATCTGGTCAAGCTTAGGTCAAGATACCACTAATGAAAAAGGCTCAAACCCCTACCTCCAACCTGAACCGGGTATCGGGTTTATCTGAACCAAACTAGAAACAGTAACCGTCAACAGACGCGTAAAATAAATGGGGAGACCCACTCGCGTCATGGCTTCGTGATAGGTCATGACTTGGAACCGTTCGGGAAGAAATATTCCTTTGACGTTTTCCCAGACGGACCTGATGATCTTCTCTACTACATCTCGGACTTGGCCACCGCCCATCCGCCACCCATCCGCAGCATTCCGTGCGTCAGGTCCCCAAGATACAAACGCCATCTCCAAATCGACTTGCGTGAATTCGGGCTGCCTGTCCTTGCGACCACCTTCATCTCTGAAACAACGTGCAATCTGATAATAGCGGTCCACGCCGCCTGAGCAGATTAAGAGTTGCTTCGGTTGCTGTGGGGACTGTGCGAGCGCATAAAAGCGCGGTCGCTCCGAGTCCTTGGCCTGCGCAGGAACCAAAAACTCTTTAGCTCCCTCAGGTGATGATCGCAACAACATGGGAGTTTCCACATCGAGAAAACCTACGTGAAAACCGTTGAACGCGACAGGTTCGGAGGCATACGGAAGGACTGACCAAGATCATGCAGGACATTTCGGATGACATGGGCCACTTGACTTCGTTTTTTCAGGTTGTCGGCCAATGCGAGCCTCCGTAGATCAAGATACCGGTGGCGTAAGCGAAAGTCTTCGTTGGGCTTTACAAAAGCAGTTAGAACGCAAATCAAGAGACAGTGAGGCGGTACCTACTAAGTTGTGACCAGATGGGACAAACGGAAGCGCATCGGATGCGGGATTTAAGAGGGTGAAGTGGGTAATGTTGATGTCGATATCACCGCCGGAGCCCTAGTAATAAGTTAAGACGCAGTCAAGAGGCTAGCAGACGAAAACAGACTTGACGACGCGCTTCCGGGGGTCGCAGTTGTACTACACCTTGTATAGACACGACCGACTCTACCGGGACTTCTGACAGTGATTCGGAAAGTAGTGGGTCAACGATGAGCTGAATTGTGCCCGTAGAATCTCGCAGAGGAAAGAATGAGAAGTTTTTGCCTTTGCTTGGGTAGATGAGAATCACCGATGAATGGGGTTTTGGAGGCTCAAGTCACCGTTTATTCAACAGCCACCCGGATAGGACGACACGAGAACCGTGGTCGGCTGCAGACAAAGACCCGCAAGTATGTGTCCGAGCGGGATATGGTCCTAAAACGCGGGTTTGAGAACAGGGTTTTGACAAGAAATCAACTACGGCTAACCACAATGCGCGACTTTTGGCAGGCCTTGTGATGGAGTACCAGAATGGAATTGTGCATGTGAACCGAGATATACGGGTTTGTGAAAAGAATGGCTGGCAATACGCGCCAGCGCAGTGCGTGCCAGCAGGATGGCCCGCATCTGATTCAGATGTCAGCTTAAACGAACGAAGCTTGGCAGGAAGCAAGGTTTGCAAACAAATTACAGCAACTATTACAGCACGCTAAAAACCCCGGCTTACGTATACCACGATGTGATGTTGGCCTCGGGCATCCACTTTTGCCTTGCGCATGGTTCCTGTTGGCCTTACGTGCCCTGTCGCCCTAAAATATATAGAACGGAGGGATATTCGGGAAGATGCATCTCGCATCTCCTACTGCATCAGACCTGCCCTGCATCTCTGCTGTCTCTTATAAACCTCATTCGACGCGTCGGCTCTCTTCCTCACTCGAATCCCCATGCTCTCCTTCGCCACTCTGCCCAATGAACTCTTAGATGCCGTTTGCAGACATCTATCACCGCCAGACCTTGTATCTCTCGCTCGTACCTGCTCTTCGGCCCTCCCGGTGGCGGAGCGCCTGCTGTACCGCGACTTGGTCGTATCTCCTGCCTCCCCGAGCCTCTCGGTCATCATTACACTATCAAGCAGGCCAGCGCTGGCCATTAATGTCCAAAATCTCACCGTCAACTTGGGCTCTAGTCCAGAGTTGCTGCCCTCATTCTACGACCAGCTCTCTATGGTTCTCCAAGCCGTCGTGAACATCACAGGATTGAGCCTATTCCTGCCTGAAGGAACCAGTTGGGTTCTTGGCCTGGATCCTGGAGCGTTCTACCCCAACTTGACACGCTTCTTCTGCTCCTTCCCGCTGGATTCTCATGTCAAGTCGTTCCTTAAACGGACGCCGTCGCTTTTGACATTGGAATTAGGCAAGTTTGGGCCTGGTAAACAATGCGCTGTGACATTGCCATCGACATGTGCGCCACGTTTAAAAGATTTCACCGGGCCAACCGAGGCGGCAGCGACCATTATTCCAGGGCGCCCAGTCGAGTTTGTTCATCTTACGACTGCGCCTCCCTCAGCTGAGGCTGTTGCGGAATTTGTGACGCTCTCCACGGCCAACATCATTTCATTTGGGGCTCATATTGCTTCCCATCCCGTCACCCTTATCCAACCACTCTGTCAGCATATCCCATGGGTGACCTACTTGTCAATTACCACGTCGTGTTCCTTCTCTGAACTTCCCAGCCATGTCAGTAATTCTTATTCATCTACGGCATTCCCATTGACAAACATTTACTAGGCTTTCTACGAAGATATCGCCGCTGCGTTATCGCGTTTTCCCTCGTTGCAGCTCTTTGAATTGTGTGGAATGGTATGGGGATATGATACGCAGAAGGATGGTCGAGTATGGCAATCTGCGCCCCTTGACGTGGAACCTTCGCCTGAGGTGGATGAAGAAGACGCGTATTTATATTCTTACTACTAAAAGTAACTTGATCATAGCACGGACCTTGGCTTAATTATCGTAAATACTCACCATAACGGTGCTTTTGGACAGTTGTTGAACGTTAAACATTGAGCTTCAAGGTGATGATCGAAAGTTGGAAAAACGCCGATGAGTCACCGAAACCACTTCCTTTATCACCACCACGACACTTGGGATCAGTCCTCGAGGGCGCGATGACCTCTAGGAAACCTAATGCAATAGAGACTAAACTGCATCAGGCGGTCTTACGCGCTCCAAATAATGTATGTTGCTGGTATTACTGCTGATCTCCGAAACCAACATTCTGATAGGAATTGACTGCAAAACAACTGGGATCTATCGTTGCGGATCCAAAAGTTCGACAAGATGCACTCAACTTTTTGCTCGCCTCTGGGCTATTCAAGTCCTTTATGGACAAGAAGAACAATCTGAGTTTCAAAACGGTGTCTAAAGGAGAACTCACTGCGTACTGTTCCCTAAGCTTTTGCATCCGAGCGGACCTAATATCTTTTCGGCAGAACAAAGGATTTGACAGGGGAAGAGAATCTTGTGCTGGGCCACATCAAGGCGTCTAATAATGAAGGTGTGTCTTTTGCATCTGTCATAGTCGCAACTCATTTAGCGGCTTTGCAGGCATTTGGACAAAACACCTCAAGGCGAAGACCAATCTCCACCAGACCGTTATTGATCGATGCATCAAAACTCTCACTCAGAAGCGACTTATTAAACGCGTCCAGTCTGTTCAGGTGCGCCAGATGCAGTCATCACCTTCCCGTTAGAGTCTTACAGCATCATCTCAGCATGCCACACGAAAAATCTACATGCTCGAAGGAATAGAGCCTTCGATTTCCCTCACTGGAGGACCATGGTATACGGACAATGAATTGGACACGGAGTTCATTGATACCTTGATGAAAGCGTGCCTCAAGCTCATTCGCGACATGGTACGTTGTCATTCATTTCGCTTAGAATGAAGGTTCACGACATCATAGAGTTTTCCCAACCGCAAGCTGCATTCTGAAGGAGTTCTCTATCCCCTCTCGAATTCCCCGAAATATCCCACGGCACAACAGATTGCAAGCACGTTGAAGAAGGCTCGTCTCACGGAGACGGAATTGACCATCGAACATGTCGACATGTTACTCAATGTTCTCGTGTTGGATGGCGAGATAGAGAGGGTACGGCTCCACTCCCTTATCCTAATCACGCTCCTTGACGGGGAACTTAGGTGCCTGCCTTTGGAACCACTCTCTGGAATGCAGACTTTGTAGGATCGGATTCTGAAGACGATGCCGAGAGAAAACGCAAGAAGCGAAAACGGAAACACCAGTCTTCTGATAGCGAAGAAGATGACGACTCTTCGAGGAAAAGGAAGAAGAAAAGGAAAGTTGTCAGCGATGCCGAGACGGATAGTGATACCGACCAGGTCAAGAAAAAGAAGAAACTGAAGCTGGAATCGGATTCAGAGGAGGAAACGGCAAAACGACGGAAGAAAGACATGGATGCGTCCGAACGAGAGGACAGTGGCAGCGAGAACGAAGCCAAACGAAAGAAGAAAAAGCGCTCCAGACACGATGATAGTTCCTCGGACAGTGATTCAGATGACTCGGATCGTGGGCGACATGGTCGTAAATCTCGGAAACGCCGCAAGCATTCTGCTTCTCCAATTCCTGTAGACACTGGCGCTTTTTTCTACAGGGCGATAAAGGAGGAACGTGTGTCGCTTGCATGGTCTCAGGCGCCTTGCAGCAAGTGCCCCTCCTTTGCATTCTGCAAGGATGGTGGACCAGTCAACCCGAGCGAATGTGTATACTACGGGGACTGGTTAGCCGGCGGTACAGTGGAGGCTATTGAAGACGCGGCACAGTGATGATGATGGATTCTCGTTAATAGCATTCTGATTATCTCGATCGCGTCACAATTCGCGCATGCAGCGTCCTACAAAAGCAGCCGCATCATGTGAAAAGAGCCATGGGTGTGGCTCTACTTCGGAGTAAACCTTGGTTTCCGCCTCTTCATCGACACGCTCGGCGACGACGCCCTGATATAGGTCCTCGCCTAGATATGTTGTGAATTTATGAAAGACCCATCCTAGAGGGATGCTGCCGTCGACCCTAACAATTTCAGAGGTCGCGTCGTACTCGACGCGCCGAAAGTCAAATCCAAGGCCAAGTCCGAGGGCCTTGGTGTAAGCCTCCTTCACCGTCCATATCCAGAAAAATCGCTTCAAGGCTTCGTCATGCGGAACGGAAGATAAACTTCTCCGTTCCAGGTTCGTAAGCTAGAGAAGAGTCATTTAGTGTATTCTCACCATTACCGAAAGGCAGGTACATGCCTGGTCTTCCATAGTATCTATGAATGAAGCGAGCGTGTCGCGACCTGGTATTCTGACTTTCATAACGTCGACTCCCAAGCTAAATGAGGGAGGACCATGCGCTCCTTTCCCAAAGGCCATTGCGATTAGCCCATTGTCGTGGGAGACATTAAACGCAATAGGTGGGTCTATTCCTGGTGTGGTCTGCGGTATGGGTTGTTAGTCATACCAAGTGCGATAGCGGGAAGGATTACGATGTACGGCTTTCTCGCTGCAGTCACGCCAAAGGTCATGTCTTTGGCCGCAACGCCATGCTCCTTGAGCATGAGACGAGGGAGGAGACGGCCGATCAAGCTTCCTACGGCGGCTTCAATCTCCAGGCGCGCGAGGGCGAGGCTGAAGCTCACTACATGCATCTTCCCTGCGGAAGAACTTGCGTATTCGGATCGCACTCTCCTCGTCTACGAGGGCCAGACCGCCTTCATAGAGCTACCGGCGCTGCGTGTCATCGTCTGATTGGGCGTTTGGAACGACGCACAGACGCACTTGATCAGTGACAGCAGCTGGATCGTACTTGACGATCCACGTTTTCATGATACAGCCAGGTGGAGTCGAGGATTTACGCGTGTCTACGGGACCAATATGGAAGGAAGTCAAGAAAAAGATCTATGCGTCATCGATTGATTTCAATTATCGAAATCTTATCTTTACACCTTCATCTGGATGGCTGAACATAAGCCTCCTCAATTTGTGACCCTTGGGATGTTCATTATCGATGAGTTCTCGTTCTTGGATGAGGACGGGAATTCGACTGGCAAAATGCTGTCGCCCCAGGAAAGTCACCGCCCGCTGAGATTGTTAATCTCTGACCTTGGTACAGCTTGGGGGAGGCGGAACGTATGCATCGATTGGTGCTCGCATATGGTCAGATGCCACGGCACCTCTATGTCTCGCTCAACTCGTATCTAAACACGTCCAGGCTCGAGCCCGATGAAGTAGGGATGATAGTCGATAGAGGGCATGATTGGCCCTCCTACGTGCAAAAAGACCTCGAAAGATACGGATCTGACATGTGGATGTTTCGGGATCAGCCAGATGCGAAAACGACCCGCGCGCTGAACTCGTACATGGGGGACCATCGAAGGTATATCCCACCGCCGCTAATATCTAGATGCCATCTAGCTAATTTCAATAATGTACAATATATAGCTTTGACTATCTGACACCGCGGATTCGCATAACGCCTCGAGATCTCAAGGGAACGAGGCTCGCTGGAGCGACACGCCTGCATTTCATTTGCTCGCCTTCCAGAGCTTCCGCTATCATGTCAGAGGTATGTGAAGTTCCCGAGTGGGATCCAATCACGATTTGGGAACCTATACCCGTGAGTCGCGCCCTTTTGAGTGCATGTATTTCCGTGAGGAGATAAACCACATTGCAGGATCGATGCGTGCCAGAAGAGCTATTGCCGCTGATAGAAGTGCTGCCATCAATATCGATATTGAGGTGAAGTGGATCAGAACGTCGTCTGGTTTGCGTGCTAATCCATAGCGACAGTCCTAATGCAGAGGAGGCGCTGACTGTTCTGTCGTTGCCGTTGCCGCCTACGAAAGAAACGATCGAAGAAGCAGCGCAGAAGTTTCTTGACATTGGAGTCGGGGGCGATGGTGAAGGCGCCGTAATTATTCGAAGTGGAGAGCTGGGCGCGTATGTGTCGACACGGTCGAAGGGTGGGAAATGGATGGATGCATACTGGACGGCATCCAATCCTGAGAAAGTTGTCGACGTGACAGGTAGGTTTAGTTTATTGTTCTGTGAATATTGTGATCATGGAGCTACAGGCGCGGGGAATAGTTTCCTTGGAGGGCTAGGAGCAGGTTTATCGTTAGCGGATGACGATGTGTACGAGGGTGAGTTCAACAAGCTATGCAAGGGGAATAACGTACTCATGGTTTCACAGCGACTTTGTACGCCACTATATCTGCATCATATGTCATTGAACAAGAAGGGCTTCCGAGAATTTCAATGGCTATCGATGGATCTTCACTCTGGAATGGTGATTCACCGAAGAAGCGGTTGAAATTGTTGCGCGAGAGATCAACGTGAACAGACAATGTAAGCGTACCATGTATACTGGAATAGAATCAACATTCTTGCACTGTAGAACGTAAGCCTTATGATAAAATGGACGACCAAGGTTGTTAATGAAGAGATACAGAGGACGTCCGATTATGTATGGTACACTGTACAGTAGTACTACAGAGAGTGTCGGTATGACAATAAAGATATGAAAAGATATATGCGTAGTGGTACATACAGAAATTATCATCCTGATGACTGAAACTTTGCGCGGCTGGCAGCAAATAGCTCCTCCTGGGCTGCCAGGAGTTCCTGTTCTGTCATTCCAGACTGTTCAAACTTTGAGACCTTCTTTTCGCGGTCCTGAATGAAAAAGTGAGTGACATATTGAAGCGGGAATAAAGGTAGATACCTTCTGTTGTTGTTTGTGATCCTTGAGGACATCCTCTACTTCTGCCGTAAATGAATCAAAACCGAGTGTCTGTGGTAGTAATGAATACAATGTCGACCGAGCATGGATTCGGGGCATACTTTGAGGGCGGTGATAATGTGGTCCGGGGCAATCGTCTTCTTGGATTCCTTTTCGCATACTTCGTTTGCCTCTGATGATATTAAGTGTATAAACTCTGTCAAGTCCCAAAGTTAATGCTATGTGGCGCCAAGTTAGGCAACGGGCTCACCGACGCAGCATTCGATCACTAAATCCCGGGTTTCTTTCGCACAGGAAATGTCGTTGGGCAAGAGTTCTGGTTTGCCATCAACGCGTCGTACTGGCGGGCGGTCGTCCAGGTTGCGCACCTTGAATCATTTTCGTCACGGTTGCCTTTGGTAGAGACAGGTCCTCGTCGGGCGGCGCCCCCGAGTGTCCTTCGCGGTCAGACATGGTGGTAGGAGGAAAAAGTACAACGGGCCCGAGATAATAAAAAGGACGACCGGGTTTGGAACTCCGCACGTGCTTGCAACCATCATGTCGGGCGTCAGTATTTTGGTCTTGCTGCTCTCGATGCTTGCTGACAGGCGTCCAGGTCAACCCAGTCAACCCCAAGCCATTTCTTCAGGAGCTCACCGGAAAGCCCGTCTTTGTGCGCCTAAAATGGGGACAGGAATATCGCGGTTTCCTTCTTAGCACGGATGGGTTCATGAACCTCCAGGCAAGCTTTCGTCACATTTTTCTCGGATTGATTGACTTGATGAGACCCTAGCTTGCCAATACGGAAGAGTTCCAGGATGGACAGTCGAACGGTGCACTAGGAGAGGTTTTTATACGGTGCGTTACCCATTTTTCTGCACTGATGCGATTGCTGATGATAATGTTGCAGGTGTAACAATGTTTTGTACATAATAAGTTGCCTTTTCATCTTTCATATTCCTCCACCTAATTTTGTGTTTACAGAGAGGCACCAGCGTCTAGCACTCCCGAGTAGCGCGTGCTCAACTTTCCTCTCAGGCTTTCGCATGTATAAAATCTGTATCTATATACACTCATCGATGTTGTCGTCTTCCTCATGCCTCAGACTTGTGGTCGGAATGTCCTAGAGACCTTCCAGGTTGAATCACATCTCGCAGACGTTGTTTCTTATCATTTCTATCAGCAAAATTCCGCCTCGATCTAGAATCACTTACAAGCGCTTTCAGTTCTGGAAAACCACCTTCAACTTTCCTATCCCACAGCAGGTGTGGTGTGTCACTACCTACGGAGATCCAAACTCGGAATCGTCCTGCTGTTTCTTCTGTATTAAGCGGATGCAGTGAAATGCTGTTGACGATTGGTGGCGGGAACGTCAGGAATAGTTCTGTCTGCACCCAAGTTGCGCGGTGAAGCCTACGATATCCTTAGTGGTAATACGCGAGTAACTCTGATGTCGCATACCAGCGGCACTAGCTGAATATGAGTACCATGCCAAAGATGACTAGTAAGGGACACAAACTCTGTCGCAGAACTCAATGGTTACGGTTGTCCCTCTAAAGGGCTCAGGACAGACAAACGTTGAAGGATCCAAGAGCGATTTATCAGTTGGTGCTTCAGCCATAATATGAGTGTCAAAGGCAAAGATCCGATAAATCCGCCACGCTTTGTCAGCGTGATCGCGTGGCTTTGTTTACGCGTTGTTTGTTCGAACGCGCTTCTTGAGCGCTCCTTGTTTCTCAACCACGACCACAACGACCGTCATGACTGCTCTCGATGCATCCAAGCCCAAATGGCCGGTACATGGTATATCCTACTTTTCTAACTGATGCCTGTCTTCTCACTGTATGCAGTCGAAGTCCGTTTGAAAGCTCGTGCTACCGCTCGTTTCGAGACAATACGACTTCATGTGCATGACTGGATCCACACATTCAACCGCATAAACCTCGCTTCTACCCTCTCAGGCTGGGAAATTGTCCCCGAGCTGGCCACCGCTGTCGATCGCATCATCGTTTCGGAATCATCTTGTCCATCGCAGTCCCTTCCTCTCGACGAGCTCGTACTCCAGGTCCATGTCTATCAACCATCAGAAGCAGAAACATTTGAAGAATTCTCCAACAATGGAAAGGATGAGGAGGATGATACTATGGCTGCGAGCGTCTGCGAGCTACCTAATATCGGATGGGAAGGACTTTGGGATTCCCTCATATATGCCGATGATATCAAGATGAAACTGCTGGAATACATCCATGCTACGCTCATTTTCAGTGACGCCAACGTAAACTGTCGGTATACGTCTATTCTCATAGAACCTTTGTTCATTCTCTCCTAGTCAACCTTGTCACATGGAATCGTGTGGTCTTGCTACACGGCCCTCCGGGAACCGGGAAGACATCCCTCTGTCGTGCGCTTGCACAAAAACTGTCAATCCGTCTATCCCACCGGTCAGTTACGCGTCGTTGACACGACTTCGTCTTGACAATTCCACAGATACACCAGCGCTCGCTTGTTGGAAATAAACGCACATTCGTTATTCTCAAAATGGTTTTCGGAATCTGGTAAACTTGTTCAACGACTGTTCACGAGTATCACAGAACTCGCAGACGAAGAAGATGCTTTCCTTGTCGTTCTCATAGGTATGTTTCCTTTCCCATTCAAATTTTGTGGCATCAACCTGGTTTAGACGAGGTGGAGTCTTTGACCGCCGCCCGAGCAGGGGCTATGGCGGGAACTGAGCCCTCAGATGGTTTGCGCGTACGCATATATTCACATTTTTACATTTTCAAACCTTACGGACTTTCTTTAGGTCGTAAATGCTCTACTAACCCAGCTCGATAAACTGAAGCACCGCAAGAACGTGCTGGTGATGTCGACTAGCAATCTTGTTAAAGCGATAGGTACTACTGGTCTGTCAATTTTTGTGTGCCATAAACTCAAAGCATGTGTCCCTCAGATTCCGCCTTTGTCGACCGAGCAGACATCATTCAATATGTAGATCTTCCCTCTCGTGAAGCCATTTACGAAATTCTCCGCTCTTCGTTATGCGAGATCATCAGTAAAGGACTCGTTTCGACAGTGGTTCGTCGTTAATGCATTCCGGCGAGCATCATGCCCATAACATATTATAGACAGTACCTAGCTTGCAGACAGCCCGCATGTACGAATTGGCAGCGCCTGCGCAGCCAACAACGCTTGCAATCATGGATGCGCATGCCAAGTCGCGTCATGTCGCGTTAAAACTATTGGCTTTAGCGGCTACTTGTAGAGTACGTTGTGCCTCGGCATTCTCTTGCATAGCTGACCGTCTTTACAGGCTCAAGGTATGTCAGGCAGAGCTCTAAGACGTCTTCCAGTCCTCGCTCTAGCCCGATACGTTGGTATCGGTAATCTGACGGCGCCAACTCGGGGCGAGGACGGTAAGCCGGGTGCTCCAAGAGCATCGGCAGATGTTGACCTCTGGCTCGACGGAATGGAACGGGTCGTTGCAGACCTCGAGAAAGAAAAAGAACACTTGACCTGAACGCACTCGTTTTCTATCAGGGACAATGGATGCTACATACGTGCTGTTTGAGTATAATGCCTGTTGTACGCTACCGATGTATTCCTATGTGTAATGCTAATTCTGGTGCTGATGTACTATTTGATGCGAGAAAATCGAATTCACGAGGAGTCGCATGCGTGGCGCTGATCGGACTTTCATGGTCTTCTTATTGACGAAGGATGTCGAGAAGTGGTGGTCGCTGGCACGTCTACTGAAGGTGGAAATGAGATGCTGCCATGTATACATAGTGCTAGTTTATCAAGTACATGATGCGTGTTGTTTATAATGATACTTCCTGTTGTACAAGTTACAAATGTGATTCAAAAATGATGCTAATCCCGATGCTCGAGGCCCAATACCCAATACCCTGTTAATCCTTAATGGCACGCGCCAGCACGCGACGGCACTCAGCCAGGTGTCGCAATCTGTCCACCATCCGAGAAAGCTCCTCCGCCTCGTCGTCCTCGGTTTCTGCCCGCTCCAAAAGCAGCCCCGCAAACTCGACTTCCAAGAATCCCGCCTTCTTACTGCTGGGCGGAGAGACGGGAGACGGGATATGAACCCGAGGCTTGACGTGGACTTTGGGAAGAGGCGGGACGTCTCTCCGCTCAGAGATGCTCTTCCGACTCGGACCCTCAAGCTCGTCGATGACGCGCCGGAACTGCTCGATGGTTGCCGCAGGCATGGAATGATGCCGCTGAGTGGGCAGCAAGGTGCTATGCCTCTCTGTCTCAAGAGGAGGAGAGGGAAATGGGGAAACGAAAACTTCGGGATCGGCGGTGGCTGGCTTCAGACCAGCATTCTTCAATGGCGAGCTGTCTTCAAAATCGATGGAACGCTCGAGAGGCGCGTACGAGAGGGACGGGAGCTTGGCGCACTCTGGGATCCGCCCAGTCAATGGCGGCGTCATGGGCCCAGCACCAAAGAAATCCGAGTCTGCCGACTTTCCGTTTTCCTTTTCCGCGGGAAAGACGCGCGCTACTGGCGACTCGGGAACTAGCTCGGCGTCCTCAAAGAAATAATCCGACGCTGGTTCGTCAGAGAAGCTGCCATCGGGGCTGTCGGCGTGAACAGAAGGAGAGCGCAAGAGATTGCGAAGGATGGTGGGACTCAGTTTGGAAAAGTGCTTAAGACGTAGAGGTGTGGAAAGGAAGGGATGGCGGTGGTCCGTGTTTTGGGCACGAAGAGGCGTGCTCGTAGTCGGCATGTCCAAGTTCGTTAACTCTGGAAACTGAGGGACTGAATGGAAAGATTCAGATTCGACTCTCTGGATGTCGCGGACTGAGATGTCGAACGCCTTTAGCAAATTCTGGACATTTTGTTCGTCTGATGATATGCTTTCGTCAAGAGTCTGTATGAGCGCTTGACGACCAACGGACTCTGGCTCAGTGTTGGAAGAAAAGAGATGATGCGATCCGAGATGGCGCTCTGAAAACGACGTGTAGGAGTTGCTGGAAAGACGCGACGGGCTCATGAAATCCGTCATGGCAACAATAGAAAAAGTTGTGGCTGCTGCAGCAAGGAACGTCGTGGTAGGAAGTCGAGTGTGGCGCAGAGACGTAAGTTTAAGACAGCAATCTGCTTCCGTAGCACACGATCCCGGCGATCGCCATTAATCATTATTCAAAAAAAGTTCCAATGCATAAACCATAGCTAAAGTATTTAGGACAACAGTATTAGGATAACGAAGAACATGATAATCATACAGTGAATGTCGTGAACCCGTGAGTATCATACAGAAAGAAAATCATCGCATCACGGGTATCTATCGTCAAGGCGTCATGCTGGTCCGGGTATCGAGCCTTCTCATTTCCTTCTCCAGACGATTAACGCCCGATACTTTCTTTGGTGCTCCCCGCGCGCCATGCTTGTCAAACAGATATGTCAAAAGATTCTTCTTTTCGTCAGCGAGGCCGTCCAGCAGCTCGAACAGATGGGTTTCATCGCGAAGCACAACCTGAGCCGCGATGATGACGGCTGCTGCCGATTCTCTTACAACGAGAGACGTCTTGTCATTTAGAGCCTGAGATCATGATAAGAAACGGACTCAAATGTCAAAACCATCACTCACGTCTATCAATGTCGACCTTATCCTAGGTATCTCCTCTTCCGCAATCTCCGCAGGTAAGCGAAGGATGAACTTGCCCAATGCGATAAAACCGAACGCATAGGTGGAGTATTGCATTTCTTCGTTGGCAAAGGCAGGACATGGATCCGCCTTGAACGTTCGCAGACTCGCATGTAGCGTGGTCAAGCCATAAACAGGTTCTATGCGCGTCGTCAAAGCGTCGCGAATCGTGTTTGTAGCCTCCAAAACCTGCAGCGCATCGACGTTAGCGCCGCCAAGGGAGTTCACTCGGAGATAAGCTTGCCTTGGATTTGTTGCAATACCGTATCTTTAACAAAACAGAGAAAACCTCGGTCTCCTTGCCTTCGAGATACGGCGCTTGACACTCCAGTATCTCCCAAAGAACAATCAAGCCATACTCAATTTCTTCTTCGGTCTGTCAAGAGCGTTCAGAGCGTTTGGCAATATGTGAGATGACCTTACCTTTAGAGGGTCCAAGAAGTGAACGAGAGACTTGAACAACCGGTCGAAGTTTCTATCGGTCTCCCAGACATCGGAATGCAGATTTGGCACCGCGGTCAACCCATTACTAAATGGCGATGGGCTGCCCGGGTATCCAAAGTCTGTGCTCGTAGGGGACGAGGCATCGGTCACAGGATTCGCCATGCAGAAGAGTGCCACCTTTTGAAGCAAATCAACATTGACATCCTCAGCCTCCATACGCGCTATGTACGCCTTGAGTTCAGGTAAGCCAGCTGGAGCATGTACGTCCTCAAGGCGGCTAGATTGGGCCCGTACTAAACGGAAATGTAAGCCGACAGAGTATTACAATCAGACTTGAAACATACACGTTTGTAACTTCAACCACCATCCTATTTCCTGTCGGTGATCTTGTTGAAGCACGTCCATGAGTGATGGCGAATTGTTCTTGTACGCAGGACTGTCTCTGAAAAGAGCAGCCTGTCGCATCACTGCGGTGTTCTTGTTCAAAGGCGTAACCGGATTCGCTAATTGCGCCTGAAGAGTTAAGGGGGAAGGTTTCACTTTCACTTTGGGTGTCGCATGGCCGTTGGAACTGCCATTGAGAAGGGAAGAAGGAATGTTGGAATGAGCCCCTGCGTCATCTTCGGGCTCTACTAGCTCCAATAGACGCTCCGCAGCGCTCTCAGCCTGCTCTGCGCGCGCTCGCATCGCGTCTTCGACCACAGGCTGGCCTGAAACTAGGTCCACCACTGATTCAGAAGAAAGCGCATTTGACACATCGAATGGAGGTTTGGATTCGAAGGATTTGGGAGAAAGGGACAGCTCCTGAGAGTTCGAAGTTGGTGCAGCGGGTTTCCGTTTCGGATACGGGGACGAGAACGAAAGAAGATTCACCGAGTGTTCTGAATCGCTATCTTGTTCAGGGATGGGTATAGTCTGAGCAAGGAGGAGGGAGTCGTCATTTTCATCCAAAAGCAAAGTGGACATTCTAACTGGCGGAGCAGTAGGCGTCCGAGTAGAAAAGGTCGCACTAGAAGCGGGTGGGGACGTAGGTAGCGCAGTTCTTAGGGCTCTTTGGAATGTGGAATGTCCATTTGGAGACGACGCTAGCGGCGATGAAGACGACGTTCGTCTCCGAGACGTAGAGTTCTCGGGAGATTGCGGTGATGCGGGGCGCACAACGACCGAAGAACTAGAGGAGGTTATTCCCGCGCTGGTGGAACGAGTCATGGTATTAGATATAATTCGAGACCGGGAGGAGGGTGCCGGTGGTGATGTGGTGCTGCGAAGAGGAGATGACGGACGTTGCGTGCGAAGGGTAGAACCATTTGAAGACGGTGAACCGGGTCTTTTAGCAGGTGCGTAAGAGCTAGAAGCTGAGGTAGCTTGATGTCGCAAGGAAGGGGGTGACGTTGCTATCGCCTTGGCCTTTGCACGACTCGCGGCGATGGCAGCAGCAACACTGCTCTTCTTCACCGGCTTCGGTGTTGTAGGTGGCAAGGCAGCTGCAGCGTTGGGATTAGGACAAGCCTTTTCGAGCTGTTTGCGAGCCGTGGAATCGAGAGACTCCAAGATAGCAAGACCACGATCCGGCCAGAGGTCATGAAAGACCCAGAATGTTTGACGTCCCGTTGTCTTTACCGATGGATTCACATCGCTCAGTGTCTTTCTTACCATCTTTTCCAACATCTCCAGACCCCCAGCGTTCTCAATCATTGTCTTATTCCGCTGCTGGCAATGCACCTCCATGTACTGTTTGACATGACCGGACCCGTATATCCTGGCCTGCACAGTCTTTTCTTGGAGCGTGTGCCACAGAAGAGGGAGGAACACCCGCGAATTTCCAGATGTATTGGTAATGAGAGCCGTCACAACCGCTTGGGATTCCTGGGCAGTAATTTTCTTCGTAAAGCCAGCCATTTTGAGAAGGTTCGTAAGTAGGAGTTCGCAGAATGGATCCATAGCAGTTCCCAACGCGACGGCAAGTTCACTGTAGAGAGAACACGTATTCGTAGCCACAGTTGTACGAAGACTTATTAGCTGGGAAAAGAGAGTGGGTATTGGGAATCACATCAGAATGAGAGTAAACCTACTGTCTTAATTGACCACTGCAAGAAACCATCCTTGAGACAGGCTAAGAAAGCGTCGTAATATCGCGTGTGGACATCGCCTTTGAGCATTCCGCGTACGCGCGTTATTGATTGGTCACGGGTAGCCCAATTATGTTCGGTCTCCTTGCCCTAAATCAATAGTCAGATAGCATTTGGTAGAGTAAGACTCATAGACTTGCCTCGAAGTAAGAAGCCATTCCTGTAAACTCATTTTCCAAGTCTCGAGTTGAGGCAATCTGTAATGGAATCAGCGAGTACTAGAAGGGCGTAACAACCCTTTCTTACGTATACAGGGCGAACTTCGACCCCTCCTGGGCTTTCTACGGTCGGAGAAGCTACAACCGAGGGAGAAGCGGTACCCGCACGACTAGCCGGTCTAGCAATGCTGGACGCTGATGCAGTCCTAGACATAGTATTAGTCCCAGAAGGCTTCCGGCTTTGTAGCATCATGCTCGGGGGCATATATTCCTTTGCTTTGGGCACGGCATCTCCGTTTTCAGAACCTTCCCGACTCTGAGGATTGCTTCCAGCACCCAACAGTTTCGCAAGCACGCCGTCTACAATGGTCTTTCGAACACCCTTCTTTGTCATTTCTTTCTTGAGATCGGCGCGTGCCGCGTCTGTAACCGCAGGTCCAGAGAAAAGCTCAATGACTCCTTGTCGGGAAGCGTCGCGGACATGAGCATCGGTATCCTCAAGGCTGTCGACCAACTGTGGAAGATAGGGTCGAATAGGAAATGTGTGCTGTGTCCTGCGCAGGTGAACTAGAGTCAGGATAGTCTAGAATTGGTGTTGTCATGAACGCGTTGATAGTCGGATACGAGGCGACATACCTGCTCACGAACTTTCCACACTTTGCTTCCCATTCCGCTTTCGCGCATAAAGCGCTCAAAGATTGCTAGAGGGGTCTCCGGCCCTTTTCCTCCCCGGGAACCCGTTGACATCGCGCTCGTTGCACCCGAACGGTAGGCGAATCCGCCTAGTATTACTAGTGTTTCGCGTGCCTTGGCCTGTATCTTCTCCTTGTCGCCAAGACGCTCAATCAGACCGCCGACTGGCAGGAATGCTGTCAGAAGCTGGCGCAAGGTCACGGCATCCACAAACGAAGAAGAAGAGGAGGTTGACGACGACAGTGACGGCGACGAGAGCATACGACCATGGGGATTGATATTATGTCGAGATATCAACAGTGGTATGAGGGGCGGCAATGCTGACAAGGTCGCAGCGGTCAAATGCTGGTTCGAGGTTCGGAGGCAGGCTTTCAAAATAGTGATTAGTCCGTCTGGGTCGCGGATCTAGCAACGTTGGCAAAGAATAGGCAGAGATATATTAGAAATATTCACCTCTGCACCCGCCTCAAACTCAGTCTGCATCTTGGTCAGTGCGTCTATTTTGATATCGATGTCTGTTACCGTATTTATTAGCTGTTGCGCCACAGCAACGAGTACCTGTTACACACCATTACTCCCACAACGGCTGATAAGCTTGCCGATGGGCGAATCGTCGGCGTCCATCGCGTAAAGCAGGGTAGACGAAAAAGACTGGTGGTAGCAGACAGAGACGGTCGCGTGTATAATGAAATTCCGAAAGCCAGGTAAACAAACGTAAACGAGACACTTGGGACAATTTTTGGAGTTGAGCTTAATCTACTATTGTCTGCTCTACACAGCAAAGTAGCCGCGGAGATACATTAAATACACTACAGCAATGCATTCACCATCCAGTATATAGTATGAGCCGGGAAGAGCAATCTACTGGTCCTTCGGGAACATCGTCCCCGCGCGACGCGTTCCACAATTCCTGTTCCGGGAAATTTATCTGGAAGAAGCATAAGTAAGGAACCTGTCTGTTGTTGGGGATATATCTCACAACCAAATTTTCATAGTATACGATATCTCTTCAACAAGAAGTATCCCGCTCCAGAAAGCATTCCAACAAGATGTGCAGCATGCCCAGTATTATCGCTCTGCTGCTTCTTGAGCTGCCAGTACATATCCCAGGCGAACAGGCCGGGGGCTGCGAGATAGGCTGGTACAGGAATAAACCAAATGACAAAAGTCATCCTTGGAACCGCACAAGCTAGGAGCGTAACGACTGCGTACACAGCGCCTAAGCATGTCCCGGTTAAAGTCTGTTTCTATGAGGGTAAAATTACGAACCACTTGCGCCTAGGGAAACACCTTGTCTACCCCAAACGACCTGTGCAAAGTTTGATATAGCTGCAGCTGAGGCGTACATGAGCCGTGTGTACAAGACGACGCGCAGGACACACTATACATACAAGCAAGATAAAAGCCAAGGAAGCTTCTTGATCCCAAGATTTGAAGGACAGGCCGGGCAAAGAAGTAAAAGGTTGCACCGTTAAAGAGTATATGAGTAAAGTCAATGTGTGAAAAAGCCGCTGTGATAAGTGTCCATCTGAAGTGAAAAAGTCATTCCAACGCATGCCGAGGTTCACAGCAGCTAGTACTTACGGTCTCCTAAAAGTGTTCTGCCATGAAGCGGTAAAGTTTTTGAACATGAAGAGTTTCTGTTGGGGCTACGATTCACAGTCAGTAACGAAGTGCAAATTGCGAGAAAAGGGCAAGTACATCGAGCGCGATCCTCCACATTCCGAAAACGAGTCCGTTCAAGGCTATGATACCATAGAACACAGTATTTGTTGGTATACGATCAAGCCAAGAGGCGCGTCGAAAGGAAGGCTCCCCATTGTAGTGCCTAATGCTGGTATAGCTTGCACGCTCTCGCGAGCGCCTCAGCATTTGTTGCAGTGCAGAAGTTCTGGATCCAGCGCGACCATTTGGTATGAAGAATTGACTAGTTCTTGGGCCTTTAGCGCGTCCAGCACTAGTCATCGTTCGTATCTGCGACCACACAGTGCCATGGCGCGTCGTTCCCTTCAGATTCCCAAGTTTAACACTGCCGAACAGTCGTGGCAGGAGAGAGGAAGCCATGCTGACGTACATCTCTGCCGAGCGTTGGTTGCTTCCGGTCCGCCATGTCCCACCATTTATTCGTATTGTCACCGTCGGATACGCCGATATACAACCTCACGCACTCGTCGTCGAAGCCAGCTACGTCCATTGCGTCGCCTCTAGCATCCAACTTGCCAACATGGTCGACGTCTGCGTTCGCCGGGACGCTGACTGCACTATCGGGGGCGTCGAGCGCAACGAATCATACGTCGGGCGGAGCGGTGCGCATGGGAGGCGGCCAAGACCGTCATGTTATCCAAATGATAGCCAACGCCAGCCTGGATGCTGTTGAAGACGTCATGCGCAAGGAGAACACCATGTCTGCCCTTGATCATTCTGCGATACGATCTTCTCATCCATGTCCATCAGGTATTTTAAAGCCATCGACAAATTCAATGAATGGACTGTCTCTGCTTTCATAACTCCTGGAAGTTAGTAATGCCCTTGTTATGGTGTTGATCGAGGTTAACAAGAGTAATAGACACCAAATTTATCCTCCTCCACGAAGGTAAGAACGACGACGGCATAAAGTCCTTCTTCATGGATGTTTGGGAGCTTTACGTGAAGGTATTTACATTCATCCTTCCTATTTACGGACACTAACATCGTGTAGACGATGCTCAATCCCTTCCACTCGGCTCACACTGTTATAAGAAGCAGCGTATTCGACACTAGAGTTCGCCAGAGCGCGAAGAAGTACTTATAACGGACGCATCGATGTTCCTATGCATCGAGATAGTGTTTATACTACAGCTTGAGTCAGCAATGAAGGCTAGGTGTACTGGGCCAAGAATTGAGGTGCGTGATCCAATTCATTCTTGCGCAGTACGCTGATGGTGCTTCTTATTAGACTCTATAGCAATCTTGTTGTATGCTTCAAGTAATGGAAACATGTACGATCAAGCCTGCGTGCTGATCGTCTGTTCGCGACCATTGAGGCTTTCTGCTTATGGCACTTCCAAACATTTCTGCTTTACCCAGTACTGATCCGACTATTGCTACATGTCTCCGTTCACAAATGCCGTGAACATCGCCTCGGACTATCCACCGTAACATAAATACCCTGGTATGATGCTACCAAAGTTACTTCTTTGTCCCCAGCTGCCTTAATGGCTTCCAACTCTGTCAAACTCAATGTACAACCTAGCAAAAGCGAGAAGATCTATTTGTGAGTACCCTGATCGATTCAGCTGTCCCGTTAGATAATTCTTGTAGATTCTTCCTCGTGGGCTTGTGCATTTGTCTCTTGGTCGTGTTTGGATACTACTGCGTATATCGGGTGATTCCCCGGAGAAGGCAGCGCGGCGAGAGCGGAGCTCGTCGAAGAGCAAAGCCCGAATGTCATGACGTATGGCTCAGCGCACCTGCACAAGAATGCGCTTGGAGGGACATAAAGGTAAGTCCTGTGCTATGCTTTCCGACCACCATGCTAAGTTTATACAGCCTTTATCACTCGAGATGGCGGTTATTCCATTGGTCGACGAACATCCACCCCAGCGACGGCGTAGCTCTCTGTTACCGAAATTATTCCTCCTCCCAGCACGGGATATGAGCCATCATGACAATCCCAAAGCGCCGACTGTGTGTTCCGAGTCCAAACATAGAGGAGAAGATCAACCACCGGACGAACTTCGTATCGCCGTCCTTGTGGCCATGCCGTCGCCTTCAGCGTCCGCCCGTCAGTGCGGATACATGAACGTGGGCGTTGCGAACATAATCTGCGAGAAATGACGCCTATTCGCGCCGAGACGGAGGGCATGCAAAGGGCTAGAAGACATAATGACCGTCAGCGTTCACGGGTGGAGAGGGCAGCGACATGGCGTGGATCCGCGGGAACGCCACGCTGAGCTTGTTTACGCTGAGGCGCTCTCTGAGAAAGCCATGCTCGGTGTGGTCTATTCTGGTGATTGGATGGAGTGGGTATCGCAGACGTTCAGCAATATGCCATCATAAATCTTTGTTACATGTATTATTTGGGTGTCTTGTACTCTTCGATAACAGATTTGGGAGTTTTGTATTCGCCCACCGGGACGTACTTGTGGTCCAGGCTAAGTATGAGTAGTATCAGAAATCAATTGACAGAACTTATCAGCCGGCGGGTAAGGCTCAAAGCGTCACATAACGCATCACAGTCACAGATCATGCTCCCCTCGAGAATCTTGCGTTCGACGGTCCATGCAGCCGAGATTGCCCATTTCTCGCGTCTTTCTTCGCAATGGTGGGACGAAACGGGCGAATTTGCCTTTCTGCACCAAATGAACCCAGTCCGGATGCAGTTTATACGCCAGAAACTCTGCGACGAGGCCGAAACTCCACTCAAAGGTCTGGACGTGCTCGACGTCGGCTGCGGTGGTGGGCTGCTCTCTGAGGTGACGGTCAACACATTAATGAGTGCATATCCTTACATGAACAGAGTCTAGCGCGACTGGGTGCCCGTACGCTCGGTGTCGACGCGTCAGAGTCAAATATTTCCATCGCGCGGCACCATGCGTCAACGGACTACAAGCTGCGGGATAATCTGACTTATAGTCATACATCTGCCGAGGCTCTTTTGGAAAATAAGAAACGGTAT
>QLPD01008190.1:0-20585 GCA_003314085.1 Hymenopellis raphanipes
CCCGACCCAACGAATCGAACACGTCTGGTCAAACTACTCTGGGGTTTCACCTCTCTCGGCTACCGAAAGTATCGCAAAAGGATCTAGAATTGAGAGCCTTGAGGATATCAAGGGTCTGAAGGCGGCAGTGAACAGATCATGATTTCTTCTTTTTCTTCTCCTTTTGCGATCTTGGCCTTCCATATTTACAAATGAACAACGTAGCGGTTTCAAGGATCATAATTCGACGACGGAACTGTACGATAGTAGAACAGTTGTTCCTAATAGACATATTACCTTCTAAGGAACCTCGTTCGCAGTCCAATTTAATTAGCGTGCTAGTAGTAGTCGAGTTCGTGGTGACCTTGAAACATCATCCAATCAAGCGGAGAACATACCTAGTAGAAGATCACAACGGCTACAGGGTTGGCCAATTAGCACTAAGTGGCTTCTTGCTCCTCAACCACCATTGGCATTAGACTCGAACCAGTCCCGCTGACACACCATCGTCGCCGTCACCCAACACCCTCTCGCCTTGAATCTCAGTTCCTTCGACCGTGCTACACACCTCAGCCTGTCCCTGCCAATTCTGCCATTATTTTTCGCATTCAAACATTAACTCAGAAACTGGCGCATTTGAAAACGTTGGCAACCCAAGCTGCACAGAACCGGTCCTTGCAGACGCGTAGTAACCATAATCGGACCATCGTATGACGGTTCTTGACAAGCTCTCACTGGAATTTATCTTCGGAGTGGAAAGGCGAGGACTTAGAACTGTTGTTGGCGAGGCCGCTTATGTATCGAAGATGATCTCTTTCGTTGGACAATGGTATGAATTTATCATATTCTCACCGTTCGCTCGTTTACCCTTTGAAATTGGTAGTGATTCCGATGCTTTCTTCTTGAAACGATTCGGGCTATATACACGGATTGAGCTTTCGCTCAATGCACGATCTCTGGCCCAAGACAAGGAGCACGCTGCCTAACCGAGCTGGGTTTTCGACCAGCAGCTCGGGATCGGCTGCGAACGCGACGTGTGCTCAACACTCAATGGGTGGCATATCGTCGTTTAGATCTGCCTAAGAAATGTTCAGTACTTCATTTTAGCGTCTGGCGGGCCATCGCGGTCGTCCATGTTGTCTGTATCCCTTCCTTAATCGAGGTGCAGGGACCTGCGAGTAGACTGGCTTATACGACTCTAAGCAGCCGGCCACCACCTACTTATGAATTCGACGGACAATCACGCCGACCATGATTGGGGATTTTTTGTACAACTATACGAAGATGCTGTATTGGAGCTCTGCTGATCCTAGGAGCACCAGTGTAACGGAGTCTACTGCGAAGTGTGGTATGTGTCTTTTCTTTATTGGTTATTTCTACCGACGATGCCATTAGCGTTCATCGACGATGTTCGATCTGTGCGAGACTCCGATCCTATCCCAGGGGGCTTGTACCAGTATAGTTCTGGTCGTGTCCCCGCTCAAGGGGAAGTGAAGATCACAGCGCCGACAAAAGAAAGACATGATACCTGGTTGGATGTATGTGGAATTGGGCGTAATTGAAGTTTCGCTGGAATATTTTCTCTCGCGAGCTAGTGTGCCATCCATCCAGTCGCCTGACGACATCCCATCGCCCAATCTCTGGCAGTGAAATGGCCATGGATTCTTCAAAGTCAGCGCCTTGCCGTCAGCATGTTCGTTCCGGTCGAGGAGTACGACGCCGCATGATGGGACGGGGCGACGGGAAGCTCCGCTGTGGGTTGAGGCGCTCTGCGAAGGCGCCTATGTTCGACTAGTGACCACACGCGGAGATCTAAACACGTTGTGTTGACCGATTTCAGCCTGTTTGTTCTGCGTAACACCCGGTGTGTTTTTACTATTTGCTAGGGCAGCTAATAAGTGTTCTAGCACTATCAGAAACGACACGACTCAAGAACACCACCGCTACCGCTCTTCGTGAAATAACGACTTGCAAGGACAGCAAGGACCGCATGCGACCTTACGCACTCCCAGGTGCCCGACGATTGGTCTGCATGGAAAGACGCCCGATCAATCTATGGAAGTAGAAGGTCTAGTTACCGCCACCCAACAAGCAGTACCCCGTCGCGAAGGGTATCGTCATTATCTACTAAAAAGTGGTATATATTTAATTAAGACTAAATGATGAAACACCTTTTTTCTTTAGCGCAGCTGTGAGATATTGATGTTTCTCGATCATGGAGCTAGGACAACTTTCCCCCAGAAGTTCAACAGCAGTAGAGACAAGAGTGTGCATTTCTGTTAAGTCCCCAGCCTTTGTCACTCCTTGAACAATTTCCTCCACCTGATTTACGACCTGATGCCTGTCTGCACGTCTGGTTACCAGTCGGACACTGTCCAAGATGAGTAGCTCCACATAGAGACTGCCACGGATCGCGAACCGGATCGATCCGCGATCCTTTTCACGGATATCCGTGGTCTCAAGGTCGAGACCGTGATCCGTCCTACGATCCGGATCGCCTACAGATCCGATCCGTTAGGGCGATCCGATCCGCGGATCGAGTCACGGATCCGACTCGCGGATACTCGTAGTGGGGAAGGATTTTTTTGGTGCAGCGCGGGATGCTCAAGAGAGCATCCCACATACTAGCAACAAAAAAGAAAGAATATGGGGGAGGAGATGGGTTGAGGTGAGGTTGTTGTAACCGTCGTTGGTCATGGGAGGCAGCGAACATGCTGCGCTGTCTCTGGCATCGTCGCAGTGATCCTGGAGGAAGTGTCGTGAAATACTAGTCACTGTCGAGTTCTGAGTTGAGACAAAAAATAGAACCAAGTACAACGCACCTATTGCCCGGCGTCGTCTGCAGACGCGCCGCGCCCATATACCCGCCACTGCCGCAATCCAGGCCTACTCTCCAGCAGTCTGCCATCATCCTAAAGCCTCTTGAAGGCCGTCGTGGTGGTGGTTCGACGTCTGCTGCCCGTTCGAGGGGCTGACGCGTCGTTGGTGGCCCGTTGCTAGGGCGTCGCGGCCGTAGCAACGGCCCAGCCCTCTTGTGGGGCGCTCCATCGAGTGGTCGTTGTCGTGCTGCTGTCGTAGAGCAGCGATCCAAGTGGAGAACGTGCCGTCTTGAAGACGAGCACCATAAATCGTCCCGGAACGTATCCGAGGGCGTAGCGGTCGGCGTGAAGCCGAACCGCGGCGGAAAAGCAAGAAAACAGAAAGAATAGAAGTGTAATAAGCCTCAGAAGAAGTTCTGAGGCTGACGAGCACGACGTCGCCGCGGTGCTGCCGTCGTGCTGTGGTGGTGGGAGGTAAAGAGTCAGTATCCCGGGCCATCGATCCTTATCCGGCGATTGCCATGAGGTTCGGCCAGCTCGGCGATTATGGAAAATCATCCGCAACGTCGTTTCTGGATGACGTTGCGGGCATTTGAGGTCAAATAAATTTGTGAAAATCTTCAAAAAACATGATGCAAAAGTATCTGAGAGTACGGATCGCATACGGATCGGTGGCACGGATATCCGTGCACACCTCAGCCAGACCGTGACCCGCGCTGCGATCCGGATCGCACGGATCAGATCGCATTTTTCTGATCCGATCCGCGGATCGGGTATAGGATCGGGTAGCGGATATCCGCCGATTTACCCGATCCGTGGCAGACTCTAGCTCCACAGCAAGAGGATTGCCTTTTGTGCTCAGGGCATCAATAAAGAATCGCTCTTCGTCTCGTGCATCCTGCATGAGGACAGGAGATAGATTGGTAGGTGGGTTCGTGTTACACGCTCGACCGTGGAGCAGGCATTGCCGACAGCGATGTTCATTTTTCGTCATTGCATATTCGCAGATCGCTTGAGTTTCATTGCACGATGTACACTGCAATGAGGATCAGATTATAATTATCTGTCAAAGTGTTAGAGTGCTTGCCTTCGTTGCCCGTTGATAGCTGTACCACGGCCACAAAGGCATGTCATGCGGCAGCTCCAACCCATATTTTTGACAAAGGAGGCGTCTCCAAAGCCATGGAGGACACATATGTTGAACAGTAAGTGTGCCAGAACTATTCATGGCGTCAAGGCAGCTACAAATGTCCTGTATCTTCGAAGTGGGAATAGCTGTGTCCCAAGCGGTAGAGAGGTCTAAAACCTGCTGGGAATGAGGAGAGTTGATGGCTACATCTAGTGTCAATGCAATTACCTTCTCATACACAGTTGCCTTGTACTTTGGAGGCATGGGCCTGTTTAAAATGTCGCGGCCTCTGCTAATCAACCAAGTCCGATTGACTAGGGCATCTAGAAATTGCAGTAATGCTCTCTTTTCATGTGCTATAAGTGCCTTTCTCTATAGATGTATTTCATACGCACTCTGCATACAAAAAATGCATGTTGGTCTTGAGCGTTGTGGGCGATACGACCATGAAAAGAGCATGTGTGTTCCACAAGGCCTTCTAGTACAGTCAAATAAGCGGGATCATGGTGCCGTCCCGGTAACCAAATAGAAAGTTCGCCCTGGCCTATGTAGACGCCTACGTCGTTAAATGATAGTCCTTTGGGCAAGGTATTGGATGTCATCAAGGAAGGATCAATATCACATGACACGTTGTTATGGCTTATTTGATCACGACCACGAGTTCACACACACGTTCACGATCTGCGTTCAACTGTGATTTCGCAGCCAGCGAGTGAGAACCACACTTATCGGAGTCTCGTCCACGCTAATTACCCTCAGGCAGGATCACTTACTCAACGTCGTCGATCTCGTTCATTTATCAATGACCTTGGAGGACCATACCTCGATGAACTTTGCAGGCCCTCCGGGTTTCTTGCTTGCCCTAGGCTCTCGAGTCTCGCCCGAAGATGTATTGGAAGTAGATCAATTGGCGCACCGCTGCATTGAACCCAATGCTGCTATGAAGGAGCACCGCGTCGTGGGTTATCGATAAAGTGTCATATGTTGCGTTCTCTCATTTGTTGCAGCACCAACTCAAAGCCAAGTTGTTGCAGCTGGGAAAGTGTTGGTATCCTATTGATAATATGGATCTTCTTCATGTTGAGGACCCAATCACCCGCGTACGTCGTGTATATCCAACGTGTACGCACCACTAACTGACTCTTATATCGTTAGTTCAAGAACTTTTTGCACTCATACACTGGGTGTCTCAATCCTGATATCTCCGGAATTTGGACATCGTTTTTGAAGCCTTTACTATCTTCCTGCGACGAAGCAACGGTAAATTGCATTCAAACGTTGTCTCCGCCTTTAATATGGGCCACTGTGATTGCTCATTCACTGGGTGGTCAGGATCATTTGAAGGAAGTATTTCTAGGGTGTGCTGATATCTCAACTTGGACTTTTCATGCGAAGGACAATGCGCAAAAGGTTAGGCTACATTTTTTTCACTCTGCTGCTTGTGTATTACTTAATAATGTTTACAGTGTCCTCATTGTAGTGCTAAAGGACACCCCTGCGAATCAACGGATGGCGTTGAGGGTCATGGATGCCGGTTGTGCACAATTCGCGGGGTATCATGTGTGGATAATAAGCTGATAGAGGCACCCCCGAATGGTATCCCGGATGAACTTAGCACGATTTGTGATTTGATTATTCAACTTCGAAAGTCTAAATGATTCCAGTTGTAGTAGGCTATCGATATACGAAGTTGCGGCTCTCACTCAAGTTTACGATAACTTCCTTAGACTCCAGAATACTGATCCACAGCAAGCTGCTTCCTTCTCAGACGTCGACACGGACGAAAGATGTCTCGCCCATAACCTCACACAGGACGTCCATTGCTTGGCCCAGGGCAAGGTCGGTAGCAGTTTCGATGTATCCGCGGCCGTCTTTAGAAGCCATCTATATACATGTTTCGACCCAGACATCATCAAGGACCTACTGAATGAGGGCACGGTACGACTACTGTTCAACCTGCATTTCTCAATTGACATTACATGGCAGTCGGCCCTACACCCTGTTTTCTCTCCGACGAACAAGGCCTATCATCATATCCTGCCTATTCGGAGGTCCTCAGGCAACGTTTCCTTTCGTTCTCGGGCAACGCGCTTTGGACCAGTTTGGATCAGACAAATCAGGTCCTCCTCCGTCTCTCAAAGTTGTACGGGGCCAGATGACCGGGAGAACTATATGGACACGGTCAAATATATATCATCACTGAGCCATCTCCAGGTCGAATTCAATCGTGCCTTCCTTCGTCCCGTTGACTCACATCGTGTCATATAGTGGACTGCGAATCCGCAGATACTACCTGAGAGCGAGCGACCCGTTATAGCCGCATTCCATGACTTTCTGAGGTGCATGTAACTCATCGTCCAATCAGAGCATACACCCAAATGGCAATGCGTGAGATGAAATCCCGTGCTGGCGTCAGACGAAACTGCTCAATGCGCGTATATCCCAGACCGGAGTTGTAGGTAGTGGCGTACCTGGAGGTCAGTCTCTTAAGATCACGACCACTACAAGGTCTGTACATACTGTACCAAGCGATAGATATAGGATGTACAACGAAACAGAAGGTGTCCATTGTCCGAATCTAGGCCGGGTGAGCTATGGGGATCAGCCTCCTCGCGATCCCGACACCTTAGTATCATAGACCGAAAGGAGATTGCTGCTGAGAGTATGGGGCTTTGTGGGTTCATGCAGATGTCGCTCCGACTTCCATCTTGCACAATGTCTTCTCCGAATAGCATGCTGAACGGAAATGAGAAACGTGTTGTAAACTATCATACTCACCGTCTAAAGGGATAGCCTGGACAAGGAATCAGCCAACAACCGCGCGGCGGCCATTAGAACACTGGGCAGTTGTGTCCTCGTCGATGTCAAAAATCCGTTCTCGGACCACGGTGGCCGGTTGAACGTTGACAGAAATTACTTGTCGTCTCGCGCAAGAAAGCCCTTGCATCTATGCACATTTCAGGATGCTGAGTATTTGTTCTGTTAAAATATGGCAAGCAGTGCGGCGCCCCCGCGAGGTTCACTGGGACAGAGGTGCGCATTCTCAAGTAGTATGTGAAGTGAATCCAACTAGAAGAGACAAGTACTTAATCTAGTCTACCGTGAACGTCCCTAGTAAACACATACAAACTACACGCTCTTTCCTACCATCATCATGTCGGATGGTACTTCAAAGGTGAGCAGAACGCCCGCGTCTGTTATCGTCGTACTCAATTCAACATGTAGCCTGAAGACAGTCCTGCTGTCGATACTGTGAGTACAGATTTGCGTTGGTTCTCCAAATCTCAAGGACAACGTAGTTCTTGAAGTACTATAACTATCAGAACGTTAACTGGCGAAACATGGCCAATTCTCCAATTTTGGAGGAACTGCTGCGCTTGCTCAAGGATGTCCCTTACGAATTCCATGATTTCATTCGGAGCAGTCTTCCTTCTGGCGCTTGGTGTGAAATGGTTTCCCACGGCATCCGCCGTCTTGACGAGACCAGTCGACAATTGAATCCTGTCACATTGACAATAGCGTCAATTGATATCTCCAAGTGGGATGTATTTCCTACGGCGCGTGATAACCCGGTATGTTACTTATCTGTCTAACAGTAGTCCTGCTTAATTTTTTTTAAGTGCAAGACGTGCTTTCAAAAGACAGAGTGTCAAGACATGACAAAGAGCGTCTTAGGGAAAAAATGTCGAGAGTGTGCACTGCAGGCAAAAGGTTGCCGACTCCCCAATCCAGATACCATTGCCCGAAAACGCAAAGCTAGCGAGGTGGAAGGGAGTACGGGGACGGAAGCGGTTTCTGTGGATACTTCTATGTCAACACCCAGCAAGGCACCGCGTGGCAGGCCTCCCAATGATCCTATTCGTAGAGCGCAATATCGTGCTCAAATTCAGGCTTCTAAACGAGCCACGTTGGATAATGCCCATGCCATTTGTTCTCGTACCAAGTTGCCTGTGAGCAACAGCGCTTCCGCGTCTGAGGAGGCTTCTCATCATGCATCCCCTATCTCTTGTCACCCATTGCAGGAGTCCAGTTCTACTTCTGTGCCGTCGCCACAAACAGCTTCCATGGATGTTGATCACGACATGATTTCCACCGACAAAAAGCCCACATCGCAGGAGGCGAGCACTGGTGTTGACACAAGCAGCAAGGGTGCTGAGGTGTCCGACACAGGTGTCGATTTCGATATGCAGGAGATTTCACCAAATCCATCGATGTCACACATTTCACGACCTATCGCCTCTGGTTCGGATTCCATGGCGCTTGATGACGCCCAGCAGAGCAAGCTGGGCATCATTGATCGAGACAAGGCCGAGTTCGCAAGTTCTCGTTCTGTTGAGGAACAGTTTTTGTCGCATCTCAATTCAACCATTGCTATCGACAATAATGCCTCTGTCAACTCTGCCCCTTCGTTCACGAATCCACCTACTCATTCCGCGGCACCACGCTTCATCTTCCCAGGTGATCGAGGAGATGCACCTCGCATAACTACCTATATTGACTATGTCCTGCATTCTTTGCCCTCGACATCAAAACCAATTCGGAATGACATATCGGGCGCAGAAGAAGAAGGTATGCAGCGTGTCATCGACGACTTCCTCCGGACTTTACGGAATTTCGAGAGTACGAGGCTGTCATCGGATCTGCAACTTGTATTGTCAGTATTCGCGGCAGCCTTGCTGAAGAATGTGAACAGTAGCACACGTATTGCTTGTCTTGCTGCTTTCGTTCGGGAGAAAAACGGGATGCTCTCAGAAGCGACCGAGAAAAGTGATCTGCTGACTGCCGAAATTCGTCGTCACTGTCAGTTGATACGCTTGTATCCCGGTGAAGATGCCACACAGAATATTATTCAGCATGGGAAAGGGGAGCTCTAATGGATTTTACCGTGGTTTGTACTTCTACGTCTATAGGCTTCTCCTTCGCCATGTTTGGTTTTCGTGCTGTCTCTTTTATAGTATTCTCAATGATTTTTATAGTTCAAGTTGGGCAGTTTGGAGTACAATTGCCCTGCGAGTAAGCTTAAATCTGCCTTGAACGACGTGCTAACTCACATCGTGTCATCGCCGAATGTCCCGTTATAGCCGCATTCCAGGAGGCTCATACCCTTTCTGAGGTGAAGGCGGACGTTATATCCTATGAGAGCATATGTACCCAAATGCGTGACATGGGAGGTTAGCCTCTTTACACCAGTCTGAAAAAAGTAAGGCACTGAACTGAGGCTAGCTGGCCGATATGACGCGATCTGGCTCCTTGGATCCCGTCGATGCTTCACCGGATCAGCCCCCGACACGTCTGGTCAATTTACTCTGGGTTTTCACCTCTCTCGGCTACCGCAAGTATCGCAAAAGGATCTAGAATTGAGAGCCTTGAGGATATCAAGGGTCTGAAGGCGGCGGTGGACAGATCATGATTTCGTTGTTTTCTTCTCCTTTTGCGATCTTGGCCTTCCATATTTACAAACGAACAACGTAGCGGTTTCAAGGATCATAATTCGACGACGGAACTGTACGATAGCAGAATAGTTGCTACTAATAGAGATCACCTTCACAAGAACCCCGCTTGTGGTCCTAATCACCGAAAGCTCCTCGAAACCATAAAACGCTAACCAAGTGGAGCAAGGATAATAGCATAAGATCACGACAACTACAAGGCTCGTACATACATCACCAACGCAGCAATAGATACAGAATTTACGACGAAACAGTCCAATGTCCAAGTCCAAGTCCAAACTTCTAGAGTGATTAGATGGCCGTGTGAACGACAGTGGGCAATGGCGGGTCTGTGGGATCAGCGTCCTCACGATCCCGGCGTCTCCGCATTGCAGACCGAATGTAGCGCGAAAAACGATTGCCACTGAGACTATGGGGCCGCGGGGGTTCATGTAGATGTTGCTCCGGCTCATGGTGATTTTCGTCTTGCACACTGTCTTCCCCGGATAGCATAGACTCCAAAGCAAGGAAGTCTGTGCGAATATCAATCAAATTGTGTCTTTGTAGATGAACAAAGCACGAAACACACCTTGTCGACAAATGGGACAAGAACTAGATAGCTCGAGAAGCCATGGATCCACACACTGTTGATGGAAACGATGCTTCCCCTCGCAGGGTAAGATACGCACATCATCATCGTCTTCGAAATCAACTATGCATATGGGACACGTCTCTCGGCCGATCGCAGCGGGGACGGGCACATCGTTTGAGGGAGGAGTATCTCCTCGAGACGCTCCTTCTCCGTTGTTGTCATCATCAGAGCCACCTCGCTCGAGTTCAGCAGTATTGCGTTTTGGCGGCCGCGGTCTGGCTTGCGCGACAGCCTCCTGCCAGATGGTTTCCCCGACATCCAGAGATCGCTCCCGCGGAATCTCCTTCATAGCCATGTTCCGGCCAAACTCGTCTACACTATCATTCTCGGGATCTTTAGCATGATTCTCCATCATATCGCGCTGGCGAGGCTGCACACTACTGCCGAATTTGACGATGGGGAATGTATCGAGAATTGCGCGCGTCAGCCCTTGCGTTCGCGACTGGTAGACCTCCCCACCACCGTGGCGCCGCGGGCCATATCGCTCGGGATGGCGGATAGCGCGGATAGCCTGACGATCAAGAATGAGGACGTGGGCGGAAATACACACACGGATGGATACTCACTCCGGTAATGATGATGACACAGAAGAGGGCCGAAACACATCCTGTTATCGCGTACAAAACGATCCTAACAAATCATCATTGGTGCGAACGCGAAAAAAAGAAGCTGCGTACATAGCTAACGCCGTGTTGGAAGAGCCCTTCTGTCCGTTACCCCCAGTACCACCACTACTTCCCGTCGTCGTGGAGTCATTTGAAGCGCCCGTCGCATTGTAAGCCCAAAGCGTAGCAAACAGAAAGCCGGGCTCCGTAGCGTAATTGTTCTGGATCGTTTCGTTCATGATCGAGGCGGAGTTGTTAAGCCTCTGAGAATCATACGTGCCCCCGATACTGTCGTTCCCAGTACCAATCTGACCAAACTGATATTCAATGAGATGAGAGGATGTCAAACTCTGGGTAGAGAATATGTCGAAGACTTGATCAAAGGTCTGGGGGTCAGCATACTCTGGATTAATTATACAAGCCACGGACGAAAGCGAGTAGAGTAGCTATCGCGCGATATCAGCACAGAAGAAGTAGAGAGAAGAATCATACCTACTGCGGCGACAGCACCCTTATCGCGGGCCAATGTGAAGATATCAAGTTGCTGGTCAGCGTCAGTCGCGTTCTTGTCGCAAGACACGAGAGCAATCCATGGCGTCGTGGCTAAGTAGGCGTTAAAGTAGGCAATTAAGTGCCAAGATCTGCTTACTGCCGGGGGTGTTGTTGTTGTTCTTTTCTTCCGAGAAATGCAAAAGAGCGCCCTACACGAAACGGTCAAACCCGGATAGTAAGAGTAAACGAGTACATACTTTGCTTATCCCTTGGCTTCCAGCACCAACCAACTGATAAGAAATATTCTCCCAGTACGATCTGAGAGCTCACAGCTTTGAACGGAAGATGGTAAAAGTAATTACCCATTCATATACCACTGGAGATGCAGTTTGGAAACGTCGGTGACGTTGAGGCCCCCCGCAATTGCATCTTCGGTGGAGTTGGTCGGGGAAGCTGGGATGTAGGAAAAGACACCCGGTAGCAACCCAGTCAAGAGCAGCGCAGACAATCCCAATAAACGCATCCCCGACAGCCGTTGTGTTGCAGGACGAAGACAAGTCAGCGTCTGCACGTGGCTTGAAACATACTCGGCAGCTTCATCCGATTCTGTTGATCGTCGACTTGCACGACAAACAGTACGTCTCCTTGAATATCTCGGACTACAACTCTGGAAAAACTTCCGTTCTCTCATTATTGTCAATATTCTTCTACATACAAGCTCTTGAGATATCGGAATCACAATAGTTTTCCGACGGGCTCTTGGAAACCATCTTTCCGATCATAGACCACAACACCTCGCACGAACGTCTTCTCCACTACGCCGTATAGCCTTTGACCTTCATATGGCGACAACTTATTCTTGAAGTTGAGGGATTCCTTGGTAACCTGGGGATGATGTTAGAATTAGACATTTCACAAGGTTGTATGCAACGATAATGAAATCACCTCGAACTGTGCTTCTGGATCCCACACGATGAAGTCTCCATCGTAGCCCACCTGCAACTTCCCCTTGCAATCATCCAGTCCCGCGTGCTTTGCACTCTTTGTGCTCGTCCAATCCAGTATCTTCCCAATATGGATGTTTCGTTTCCGCCCTTCCGTCCAGAGAAGACTAAGCCCCAGCCCTAGAGTGCTAATCCCGCCCCAGGCACTCATAATATCGCCTTCATCAAGTTTCTTGAGCTGGGCAACACAAGGACTGTGATCCGAGACTACACAATCAATCGTACCCTCAATCAACGCTTCCCACAACAAATCTCGATTACCCTCTTCTCGAATCGGAGGACAGCATTTAAACTCTGGATGCCCATGGGGAATCATGTCAGCCGAAAGGCAGAGATAATGGAAACATGTCTCCACGGTCAACTTTAGGCCGGCTGCCTTCGCCGTACGTATCAAGGGAAGCGCGGATGATGCAGACAAATGGACAATGTGGCATCGCAAGGACGGGAATTCCTTCTGCAACGAGGTGATGAGTGCGATCGCGTCGACCTCGAGTTTCTGGGGACGCGATGTAAGAAACGTCGAATACAAGTTGGGAGACAGGCGTGAGACAGCGCTGTCCGACGATGTGGAATGATCATCAAGTTCGGCATGGAATAGTAGGACAGTCGGAATGTCCTATCATTGGCCAGGACAAGCCTGCGATCAGCTAAATGAATAGCGCGTAGAGTATTAATATCTCACTTGAAGAACACGCATCGCTTTCCGTAGGTCCGATTCCCTAACGCAAGGGAATTCCTGTAAACGAGGTTGACAGATGCAACGACAGGCTGAGATATTATCGCACAAGATGTACGTACTTGGACGCCACTTTCAATCAAGAAACACTTGAACCCCTTAACACCAGCCTCCACAAGGGGCCGAAGGTGTTCCTTTTTAATGATTAAATGTCGCGCCAAGGTCTAGGTGAACAGAAAACGTCGTACCTGATTGCCTGGTATGACGCCTCCCCAGAACGCAACGTCTGTGAAACATTGATTTTGCGAGGCGGCCCGCTTCACTTTCAGGTCATCAACGGTCACCGTAGGAGGAATAGAATTGAGAGGCATATCAACGACGCTTGTGACTCCGCCTGAAGCCGCAGCCCGAGTGCCTGTCCAGAAACCTTCCCAGTCTGTTCGGCCTGGTTCGTTGAGATGAACATGGGAACTGATACGAATTAGCCAGAGCGGGAGAGCTTCACGGCAACAACGTTGACACACTCGACAAGACCCGGAAGAACGTATTGGTTTCCAGCATCTATCCAGTGAACGTCTTCTGGGAACGATGATTGGGAAGCCTTGGTATGGATGACATCGGTGATTTTGCCGGATGCGAGATCAATAGTTATCGAAGCAGGTTGGGGAGAATCACATCCCGGCAGCAGAACGTTGTTGCCCACACAGACAAGACGACCAGTAGTCATATGTTATCGCGAGATAGATGGTGGTAGGACGATTAGTATTAGGGGCATTTCCTAATTGGTGAATGGAGAGTCCGCATCGGGTGTGTCGCCACCCATCAATCGATCAATGGTACGTTCGGAATACATCTACACGGAGATAACATCACACACATACGCTCTGATGTGCGTCCTCTGATGTACCAGTTCGTTATTCCCATTCGCACGGCAAGTGCACATGGATATCAACGATATATCAATCACAAAGTCCCATTTCGAGCTTCTATGGTCACGATCGGATGTGCAGTATCAGTGAAATGATTACTTGCTGCATTCCTCGCCTCAATTCCCGGTGATGGTTTCCATTATGACGGGCAGTGCCCACACAAGAGATATAAAGCCGCTCCTTCTCGAATACCCCATCATCCTTTTTCGCCCCATGTCTCAATCCGAGCTTCAACGAAAGTATTCTTGCTCTACACTCGAGCGACCCCAGTGGACCCTTCGGCGCCTGCCTAGCCTACCAGGTAGCCTGCCAGGCTCGGCTCGTCCCCAGTCCCACCAGCCCCAAGCGCGTCCCCTGCCCCCCATTCCGCGGCCCCTTGTGTGCAAGCGATGCAAATCCTACGTCACTTGCATCAGCTCGCTATTGCCTCTTTCCAAGGTTCGCGCCAACCCTGTACCGGGTCTCCTGTGGGAAACTAACTCTCGTCTAGATACCAGCACGCTCGCGAGCCTTCCGGGGTTTCAACGGCAAGGCGTCCTTATTCACCGAGATGTAAGTGGCATTCGTGTCTTGATAGACGACATCCGAGCTGACCGATGTCTTCAGCCATCATGTCAATCTATCACACCCAACCGTTCATCTCATGAATACTGGCGCACACACGATGGAGGAGATATCGTGTTCCACATGCCACACCTATCTCGGATGGCACATAGTTCGCGCGCATTCTAGCAGTGAGAGGTGGAAGGAAGGCCACTATCTGTTGGAACTGGAGAACTTGACGGCCAAAATGGACGGTGTTGTGCCCCGGAAACCCAGGCCAGTGGCGTGCTCCTCTGATTCAGACGACAGTAGTTGATCTACTCGCCGTCATTGATACCGTTCTGCTCGTCTTATTATTATTCATCTGTATTTGTATGTATCAAAGTCGCACCATGTACTATTAGCCACAGCAAATTTCGAAGATCCAAATTACTTGCCGATTCCATGACGCCTCTGACTGTGGAAGCCGTGAGGACTTCAAAGTTCAAGTCAAGCTTGGAGAAGCGGCAAATTCCGGGTCACTTGGCGGAAATTCAAATAATATTCCCGAGTATCTTCCGCTCTTTTTTTTCCACGTCCCATGACAAGCCCTTTTACCAGCTCACCAATGCAAAAGCGAGCGATAGACAGCACTTGGCAAAAGCGCTCCTGATTTGTGTCCCGTGATATGGCTGTCTTATCCTGATAAATGAATTTCGACCTGTTATTCCTTCTGCCACTTCCTCATGGATCCTATCGCCCCAAAGCTCTCACAAGAAGGCGTCGCCAGACTTGTACAGGTCATGGACGAGGCTTCGAAAGTACTCCCTGGCTGTGGTTTGACTATAACTACACCTCAAGGCATCGTGTTTGAGTATTACGGTGCGCGCCTCCGCCTCAAGCCTTCTACAAGAGAGGTGATAACAGAATTCTAGCGGGAAAATTCGATGTCCTGGACTCCTCATCATCTGCAAAGATCGTTGATAAGAATACCATCATGTTCTTCGCATCCACAACGAAACTATTGACTTCAGTGAGTGTATCTATTTCCTGTACCAGATACCAGACACTCGACCTTACGGGCCAATAGATAGCCATCCTCCAGCTTGTTGATGCCGGGAGATTGACTCTTGATACACCCGCCTCGAAATACCTACCTGAGTTGAAGTCCCCCCACCGTATCATCGACTCTTTTTCTTCCTCTGGTGAACCCGTCTATCGCGAGGCTAAAACGGAAATCACGATTGGCATGATGCTCAACCAATCCAGTGGCTTTGGCGCTGAATTTGCCGCAACCGTCACTCAATGGAAGAAGAGTTTGCCTGAGGGTGTCAAAGGCAAAGGTTTTGTGAACAGTTGCAAGATTGTACGTGGATTCGAATACGTGTCTTGTAAGGTTGAACCTGAACAATGCCGTAGGATAATCTGATTCACACCCCGCTAACGGAGGAGCCTGGAACTCTCTTTCAGTACGGAAATTCCGCAGAGTAGGTTCACATACACGTATGTAACCAGTTTACTCAAGACTTGAACAGATGGCTAGGGCTTTTGATCCAGCATGTGACAGGGCAGTCCTTAGAGGACTATATGCAGAAAAATATTTTCTCCCCCTTGGGCATGAAGAACACCTCGTTTCTTCCCTTTGATGAAGAGACAGCCCCACGTCTTATGCCTCTAAGATGGTATAACGCGGCGACGCGTTCGTTCGAGGTGCTTACTGACCAGTTCCCCGGACTGACGTTGCCTCGGACGTAAGAGTTTCTTCTTTTCGAATGCTAACCACCAGCCTAACGTCTGTCCTAGGAAATCGGATATTGAATACGTCGTAGGCGGAGGAGGAATCTACAGTACCTGCTCCGACTACGTCCTTGTGCTTCAAGATATCTTGAGGTCTTATGTTGACAACGAACCATCGAAAATACTTTCCCCGAAATCAATCGCCTCTCTCTTTACGCCTACGTTGGCCGAATCCGCTCGGCGCGGAATAACAGAAATGATGGGGGAGTTATACGGGGCTCTCGAAGTCGGTCAGCTCGACTGGAGTACCGGTATGTGTTTGTATCTGAAGGATGAACCAAGATGTGGTTGGGGCAGGCGCAAAGGCTCCGCGGGTTGGGCGGGCGCTGGCTCAACCGAATATTGGATCGATCCAACGTCTAGGATTGCAGTGAGTTCAGTCCGCTATCTCTGAAGATTGTTCACTCAATTCTGCGACTACTTAGTGCGTTTGGTCGAGCAATGTTCTTCCCCCAAGACTGCCACTAGTGACCGACTATAAATTCAAGGTGGAAAGGGCAATCTATGAGGCACTCTCTGAATGAGAATGTGAATACATCTACAAGCGCGAAATTGTACAATAACCATGTCTCTATAAGTCGTCTCTAAGTATGCCAGACTAAGAACGTGCTTTCTTGGCTGTAGGCTCTTCCAACGGTGTGAAGATTGACCCTTTTCGTTTGCGATCAGGCATATGTGCGCTTGCCAGTTCAGTGATTGCATTGCGCAATCGTGTTATCTTCATCATCAACTCTTTCCTTTTTTCGCGCACTTGAGGACTCTCCCGGGCAAACTCTTGGCAGATCTCGAAGCCTTCTGGGCCATAGAGACCTAGACGATCCCCCAAAATATCCAACAAATGTTGCTGAACCCCCCGCACAAGATCAAAATCAATAGCAAGAGGCACGATGTCGACGTATCGTTTATACGCCACTGTCCAGTAAACAGTTGGCAGCTAACCTGGAGAAGGAAGCGAGAGCTCGTACCTTGGAAGTATGCGCGAACGTTCGCCATGATATCCAGAGCAGTTCCCATTTCGTCTGGCGGGAGCACTTGGTATAGATCAACCGGCTTAGGAGCAGGGAAACCAAGAGCCACCAGGTTTGTCATGACGGCCTTGATCTGATAGTTCGAGCTTTGTCCGTGTTCCTCAGACTGTAGAAGAGGCGGGGGAGGCCTATATCGTTCCAGCTGAGCCAAATTGCCATGCAGCGCCCGTTGTCGATAACCTGTGTAACGCGCATGAAACTTGCGAGCATAGTCTGACAGGTAGTGATTGTTGAGCGTGAAAGGCAGGTCCTCTATAGAATGAAGCCAGGTGACTTTGTCTATTGTTTTCTTGAGCTGATCTTTCAGATGATCAGTGCAGTAAGATCTAAGAATGGGTAAGTACACAGAGAAGGGGGCGCCCTTGTCTTCCACATACCGAATCTGTCGCTCCAGAAGTCCTTCACCAACATCCCCAAAGTTGTTTGTGATGAGGTCGTCGACATGTTTCAGTAATATTTGATGAGTATCATTGCAGAGACCGATAGCTGGTTCCAACCATCTTTTATGAAAAGCTGCAATGAAAAACGCCTGCACGATGAAAGGATAGTTGCCTGGTAATTCCCGTGTTCGAGCCCTGACGTTACGGTTAGGAAGACAGCGAGCTTCGAAAGAGGTCAAACGCTCACTGAAGTGCGCGGGTGTAGACTTCATCGACGTAAATGATGTCTGGATGTTCCTCTGGCGGTGGAGCATCTTTAGTTACAATGATCAAACCTGATGTGAGCGGCTGGCTGTCATTAACGAGGCCTCGGGGACGGCCAACTCCTACGCCAGCTTCGCCTTCTTTCTCAGGTCCCCCGGCTTTCTTTTCCTCCTCTTGCGCAAGGAACTCAAAAACGGGCAGCGGCATACCCTCCGCGCGCTTCCTTTCGACTGGCATAAACATCGGTGCGGTATCTTTGACGAAATTGCGGAACTTCTCTTGATGGGGGCGTATACTTTGTATGATCCCATCTTCGTCAGGAACACCCTGAATGCGCTTTTCCAGTTCCGTGCAAAAGACAGCAAGTCGAGTAGCAATGTCATGCTGCGGATTTTGTGAGGGAGGTTTGGGAAGCAAATCAAGAGATGCAGAAGCTTTCTGCAGAGCCTTTTGCAACTCGGTCTGGATTTCTGGAAGCCTGATAGAGGGATCAGTGAGTTCGGCACTCCTAGAACAATGCAAATCGCAGTATACCTCTTCTTCACCAAATCAGAAAGAATTGCACTTAGACGCTCTACGAGGTTCGTAGTACGTAGATATTGCTTGTAAAAGGGGTCCATCGTTGACCAGGGAACAGTCATGGAGAACCACTCGTCCTCTCTTTGACGCGCCAAATCCCAGGACATGCCTTCTTTTAGATCTGCAGGAGAGGGTTGCTTGACACAGTACCAGTTATTCTCCAGTGGTTCTTTTTCATTTTTTATGAATCTCATCCAACTTTCCTCGTCTCCAGTTGGTATACGATCCGGTTTCGTAAGAACACCTGTCAATTGATAACATCGAAATCAAGCTCGTCGGCGGGTCGTGGAACACACCGATAGTCCTCTTCCCTTTGGGGTCATACTTCTTCGCGAGGTGGTGAGCACCTTGATTCTCGAAATCGGCTAAAGACAAAGATGGTGGCAGTCAGCTCAGTATGTAATATGTAGCGCGTATTCACTTTCACAGGCAACCGTCAGCAGAATCACGCAGCTTTGTTTGGAGATGTAAGAGGTAACGAGATGCTCCACGAGTTTGATATCAGTTTCTTTTCCACCCGTGCCCACACTCGCAATGAGACCTGAAGCGATGATCAAGAATTTTGTGGTCGTTCCCCGATCAGTACACACCAGGTAAATCACAGAAAGACAAGTCTGCAACGTCCGGTCCACTGATAGATAAGGACACACAGTTTGTCGAGAAGGTCAATTCGGTGTCTCCTTGTTCGTTGATGTCGCCAGTGAGAAAATGTTCAGGACTGGTAGACGGGTTCAAAATCGCAAACTGAGCTCGACGGATACGTTCTTCCACTTGAGATTTGTCGTATATTGGGGGACCAAACTGCTGGTTTTTGGGTTGACCGAGGGCCTGCCCCTTTTCATCAGTGATTGTCCGTAGTACAACTTTGCAACACCAAGGTTCGTTCAAGAACGAAAGTCGACACTCGGTTGGACACCTATGTAGTGGAAGAGTTGGAAGGCTAATTCACGACGAAAGGACAGTGACACGCGCACCTTGTACAAGTCCCCGATGCGCGGGGCAGCGTGATACCCGAGATAGACTCAATCAGCGATGACTTTCCTGCGCTTTGAGATCCAATGACTGCTATTTGCGGGAGGTCGACATCGACTTGTGCTCTGTTCAAAGAATGATAAAACGCGTACGCAAGAAGACAGTCGGAACCTCTACCCAGTGCTGTGTAAACGATTGATCAGATCCAGCAACTTTCTTCTGCTTCGAGAAAGAGCTTCATTGGAGAGCCCAACGCCAGCAGTCATTGTACAAGTAGTGAGAAAGTAAGAAAGCGAGTGCGGGATAGGAGGTGGGAGACCAGGGTCATGAATTGTGATTGACGATATTTGATATCACAACGCACCCACATACGCCTACCTACGCAACTCGACACCCGATTCTTCAGTCTGAGATGAAGGGGAAAACACAGGAAGGCGCACTGACTTATGACATCTGTATCATGTACCTTCGAAAATCTTGACGCGCTTCAGTTATGGTAGAATATCATTGAGTACAAGTAAAACGACGTTCCTCCGATTACCGTCGGTCTATGGGCAGACATCAGCAATCAGCACTTCGGCTTCTTTGAAATATCTCACCGTATCTATCTACGCAGCATTTTCTGTCATGCAAGACCTGATGCCGCCAAGTGGGCACCCGAGAACCCATGCGTTAGCAGACCTCTTATCCAAGCTTTCGTTATTACCAGGCGCGCCTGTATGTCCATGATTGTTTCCACGAACACCACTGTCGAGTATTGCTTTTGATACCGCCTGCCGGGACCGGTGAGGTGGGTACGGGGAGCATGACGAGGTCACTTACCACCAGCATATAAAGTATTCCGATAATAAAGAGAATGATAGCAAACCACTATCCCGCATCGCGTTGATTATTCTCTTCTGGTCATCCCGCCAGATGGCGTAGACGCAATATTTTGCGTTGATCAGAAATACTCGTATCTCAAGTGAAGGGTGAGCATTAGCATCCCATACAGCAGAGCTGAGACGTACGTTAGAGTGAGTAGTCATCAGGGAATGATCCAGGTTTCTTTCCGATGATGAGAACTCGGAATGAATGTATCACTCTGCTAGAATATGCACATACCGTGTAAGATCGTTTAGCTTGAGGACCATTAAGACGCGGCGGGGAACACGTCGTAAAACGTTTAATATATCCGTGAACATTCCTTCTCGAGTCATTATAGTATTTCGGATTAGTTCCACCTCCGTTTCGGTCTGACGAGAAACATTGATCAGGCCAGAGGCGCGCTCTAAGGATGGACCAGATGGATCGTCTTCGAATGTGCCTTCTAGTCCAGCACGCCCCGTC
>QLPD01008191.1:0-13690 GCA_003314085.1 Hymenopellis raphanipes
GACGTGGCATTCTTTCGGAGTCGGCCGGTCCTGTCTGGCTGATTGGAACGGGTATGTTAACCGTATCTGCTCAGTCATTCATTGTTAATGACTTTATCTTTTTTCAGGATGTACGTCTCTTGCTTATTGTTTAAGAGAGCACTTATTTATTCGATATCAGCCGAACACCATACACTCTACCAATATAGCCTTGTTAACGCACGAAATCACTACATGGGTCTCATCCAGACTGAAACGGTATGTCATTTTTGACTTGAATGGCCAAAGTTAACTGACCTGAATGACCAGCCTTACTTTCAACCCAATCCTGTTGCTCCGACGCCTTTCTCGATTAATGCATCGTATCATGACCCTTCGTTTACAGGGGACATGAATGAGGCTTTGGGACTGAGTGTCGCGACCTCGACTGATATCATCATTTTTGGTGAGGACTCAAAGCCTCCGATCTCCGTGGCCTACTGCTCACTCCATTCGCGCAGGTGCCGGTCTGTACAGCTTCTTCCAGGTGCGCTTCATCTGATTTTCGTCACTAATCTTAACTGAAATGACTCCTCGCAGAATTACGGCCAAGCCTGCTTGAATACCTTCAACTGCCAGACCCATATCGCCAATATCGATTCATCGTCTTCAGTCACTATTTACAGTCTGAGCACAGTCGCGACGACATTCCAGCTGAGCGTGAATGGTGCGGGTGTGGCCAATCAAGCCAATAACAGGAACGGCTTCGCGAGTACGGTGACTGCCTGGAGCCGATAGTGCGCCTACTTCGGGGGAGCCGAAGGGGTGGTCCTGGATAGCGTATTTATTTATATGGAATACGGATATATGACATGTAATGGATGAATTGAATGACACACGACACAAACGTCGCTCGAAAGATCCCATCGAGTCAAGCATCAGGAAAATGTCCATTTGTCTCTGAGCATCTCTGGCATCTCTGTGGAGATGTCAGGGATGCCAGAGACGCTCAGAGATGAAACGTCTCCACGAATAGGGTACCGTGCCCCGGAGATCACTCCCATCTCCCACCCCGTCTCTTGGCATCTCTGAGAGATACCAGTCGGCTCCCGGAGACAATCATTATGCCCCCAGAGACGTGTCATACAGTTTAGAGATGGATCATTTAGCTGCTTGTATTATTGGTCGGACCGTGTAAATGTAGAACAAATGCGTAAATTGATGCAAATTCGTAAATAAATGAGGTCGTGCTGTCTACTCATCCCAATTCTGATCCGTAATGATAAAGTCAGGCTCTGAATCCACCGCCTCAGAGCCCGCATCACCCGAAGACTGCGTCCGACCCTTGCCTTTGCGACGTTTCCCGCTGTCCTTCGAGAAATTCAGGGCGCGCTCCCGGATGTCCTGCCAGATGGCGGGATCCCATGCCTGAAGCGACGGCATGTACTGTGTTGCACGCTTGATCGTCTTCCTGACCTTCTTGTTGTTCTCGATGGCAAACCCGGCATAGTCGCCAAAGTTGTCCGCAGAGAAGACGTTCGCTCGATTCTTTGGAAGAGGAACGTGCCACGTCGAGAGTCATGGCAGCCCAGTTTGCCAAAGAGAATAAAGCGATCCGAGTCAACGTTCTTGCTCCCATCCTCTTTGCGTCTGAGATGGCGCCAGCAGAACTTATAGAGCCGTATGGGAGCAAGCCCATTCCGGGATTTACTGCAACTATTCCTGCCAAGCGGATCGTGACGTACGCCTTCATCAATACCTTCTACTGTTCGGTGAACTGACCATACCACAGAGCAGACGAGATTGCAAAAGCAGTCGTGTTTTTGGCTACGGCGGAGTATACGAATGGTGTTGTGCTCGGTATTGACGGTGGAGTCCAGCTTGTAAATTCATAAATTGGTGGTTGTGTATCAAGATGTTCGTTTGAATTCTATGCCCCTACTCGTTTTGGGGACAAGTTTTGCTGCTGTGATGGTGGCGATGGTTCGGAAGCTCTGTGTATACGACAACTTTGGCACCAGCACGATCGCGTGACTTCCAAAGTCTTCCATGCAGGGTAGCTGCGTCCCTGCGGCGCAAAAATGCTGGTGTCCACCACAAAAAGGGCCTCACTGGGAATTGAACCCAGGACCTCCTCGAACGAGATACCCAAACGAGGAATCATGCGACTAGACCATAAGGCCGATAAGGGAATGTGAAGACACTCCAGCAAGACGCCACACAAGGATGAATCGACCCGCGGACAATGCTAATGACGCTCATTACTATACCCGCTGATGTGTATATAGACGTGAGAAAGGTTTTGTTATCTCTCGTGGACGAGGTACGAGTTCGAGGGAGATTGAGGTTTGTATTACCAGAGAGGCACGTATCGATCATCTCGTCTTCCTCGATGACCACGACTTCGATCTCTAATCTCGCTCCTACGCTCGCTAGCGAGAGCTACATCACTTTGCTTTAATTCTGAGTCATCATCTTATAGTCATTGATGGACATTCTTATACAGTTACTTGGCTTCACCTCCTCTGAATCTAGTCGCTTGGGGCCTAACGCCTCTGTACGAATGTGCACTCGAATCAGTTCACCACCGATGCACCCTCAAGCTTTTAATGCACTGCACGCTTGAGCATTGATGCTTTCCAAACACAGCTTAGGCTAACCGCCGCCCATGAGGCAATACTCGAGCTAGAACAAAACTAGAGCTAACCGCTCCTAGACCGCACTCGACAAGCAACTACATCTACTCTTTTACTGGCTGAACGTCTCTGATCAGTGTATGCTTTGAGTCTCCCTCCTAGCTCTGGGGATCTTGCTACACAGCGCATCGGAAAACTCCTCCTACAACATGGGTGTCGCGATCCCTAGAGCCTGCACAATCCACACTGAGACGGAGATCCACGAGAGCAAGGAGGCTGCCCTCGCGGACACTATATTACCAGCTGCCACAGTGCTGATCACAGTACCACCTACTAGTACTATACCCAATGATGTGTGTATAGACGCGAGAAAGTTTACACGTTCTGGTATCTTCACGAGGTTAGTAATTAGTGATGGCCACGAACAGTAAACTTTATACAGTAAATCCTACTTAAATCGTTAGAGTATCCCTTGTTAATGGGCTTCAAGTTCTCTGAACTTCTAGCTCGTCCGCGGCGTACCTAGAGGCGCACTGTACGCGACAGGAACATTGGCAACGGAAAGTCTAGATGCAATCAGTGCCGGCACCATAGTGATGTGGCTGATGTTGAACTCTAACGAGTACAACACGCACCTTGTTCTCCGCCCCCGCGCCTGAACGAATTTTGTCTTCAAATGTAGATCCATTGACTCATACAGAACCAGAAGCACAGTTCATTACGTCTGCATCACGCGAGTATCATGGACTCCGACTTGGACTTGGACGACACCTCGTCGCTGGCAGAGTCGAGCGCCACGACGACCGGCAGCAGCTATTACATCTCCGAATCACCTCCTTCCTTCGATCCCAGCACATCCTCCGACTGGGATGACATGATACCCGCGCCGCCACGAGTTCGAGTATCAGAGACTCAAGAGGTTTTCTTCTACTCTCCCGCACCTGGCGTCATCCGTGAAGAAACACGCAGACACCGACGGCGCCACATCACTGTCCAGCGCACACGCAAAGGCCACATCCACATCTACGAAAACAGGCTCAGTCAGTTCCCTCAATCTCCGCTCTATTCGGTCACTGATGCTAGACAGGTCGCGACTTTTTCCTCATAATAACACTCTGCTTTGCCTCCGCCTGTTTCCTCGTCTGTCTTATTCGCCCATACGCCATCTTCTGGATAGCAGATGCATTTTCATAGCACGACAAATCGAGAATACAGACATACAACAAATACAGCACCCTTCACTCTTCATAAATCCGCATTCCATCCCCTCCCCATCCTCGCATCAGCGCCAGGCCTTCGCCCGTCGTCTGCGTAAACGCCACTTGGCCCTTCTTCGCGTCCAGCTCGCATCCCTCTATAAAAGTCCTGGCCGCGGTAGACAGCAGCTGGCTTGCTATACCCTGTCTGCGATTGGATTTCGCAACGAATATTCTTGCAATACCGAGTGGAGTAGGAAGAGGTTCGGGGTGACAAAAAAGACTTGTGTCGATGTGTACGAGGTCTCCTCTGGATGTGGCGGCATCGGGGGATACAATCGCCATTGCAGTCGAAATGCGCTGTGCGAGAACACATCCCACAATCCTCTCTTTATTGGACGTGCCAGAGGCGGCTGGGAGGAGGAACAGATACGCTTTGGACACTTGCAGAATTTTGGACTCTATAGGCGGCGATGATAATGCTGTGTTGACGATTTTGAGAACACTAGATAACTGAAAATGTTGTTGTAAGACCACGAGACGAGAGTGTAATACATTGGGAAAGGACGAACTTTGGCACCAATCTTTCCGCCTACTGTACCCCGAATGCATATTATTCTGCCCTTCTGATCATTCTTTATGGCGACGTTGTTCGCGACCTCATCGACGCGAACCTTGCTCGCTTCTCTTTCCTCCTCGCGTCCCCATTCCATGTCCCGCTGTACACGTGTGCAATGCGCGCGATGGAGGCTCTCGTCTTCCTCGGCGCCCTTCGTGTACGACAGATCGCATTTCGGACATTGTCGTAAAGTCGACTGGTCGATGCAGAAATGCAGCTGGGTGAGGGTTTTCTGTTTCTCTTGCGGCTTTCGCGTGTCTTTCTTTAGGCGTTTGGCTGGCGCGTCGTCGGCGTCCTGGAGTGGGCGTTTCCTGCTCGTCGCGGGCGGCGGCGACGACGATAGCGTGGATATTGGCGAAGAAGGCGGGAGGACGTGTTTCCTGTGCCGTTTCGAAGTATAGGTTCGCGGGGCTTTGGAGGCCATTGTAGATGAGATGAAGCAACTGACGACGATGACAAATTGACAACAAACAAGACGCGTCGGGATAATTTGTCCTTGTTTGTCCTCTGCGCCCAAAAAGCATCCGCTGAATTTCACAGCTGATGCCTCTGTTAACAGTCCGAAGTGACTTAACGAGTTACAAACCACATCTAGATTATACAATATGTAAATGTCTATGGGGAAATTGGTGACTCTGCAGCTCCTCCAACCCCAGCCGTCAAGTAGACCGCTTTTCCATCCTCTGCAATATAGAAGCAGTCTTCGAGACGAACGCCAACCTTGAGAGACGTCAGAACAGGACGAGTAACATATAGAAAGAACACACTTTGCCCTCAATGTACACACCGGGTTCATCTGAGAAAGCATGACCAGTCTGAAGAATTGTCTCGCTTCCACCATTCAAGTACGGGTCTTCATGTGTTTCTAAACCGATGCCTATGCAGTTATATCAAGGTTCTTCCATCTGTAAAATGTTTTGAAGACATACCGTGTCCCAGGCGATGTGTGAAATACTTGTCATTGTCGGATAGGCTCAAGAAGAGACGAGCAGCCCGATCCACTTCCTTTGCGACTACTCCAGCCTTCGCTGTCTGAAAGGCAATGCTCTGAGCACCGTGCACTTGATTCCATATAGCTTTGTGCACAGGAGGAATCTTGGAATCGTTCAATGCAACTGTCTAAGGTAGATCTTAGCAAGTGTTACATTCAAAACAGACGAGAACATACACGTGTAACATCACTTCCATAACCGTGTAGGCTCGCAGTACAGTCAAAGAGTGCAAAGTCGGAGACACCCAGGGCACGGTCTGTCCCGCTTCCGTGTGGTAGAGCTGCATTCTCTAATTCAAGATGGATGAGTATTGTTGTCTTATCAGACGAAAATATAAGGCCTACCACCAAACAAGGTCAAGCATTCTCCGTCTGAAAGACCGGTGCTTTTCAACGCGGAGGCAATCATTGTGCGGGCTTGGGATTCGCGGATTCCAAAGTACAATTTCTTCCTTACTTCACGAATGGAAAGTAGAGTAGCCTGAAGAATGCTCTCTATGTCAGTTATAACTGCCACCGTGCATATGGAATTACAAACCTCATTCGCACATTTCATAAGCGCCAACTCCGTCTCCGACTTGCGTTCGCGTAACTGACGCACCTCTGGAGGCGCAGTGACGATAGTCGCCAGGGGGAATGCTTTCTGTAATCCGTCCACAATAAAGTGTCGTATAGCCCCGTCGACAAAGATTGTACCAGAAGTAGATGAAATCATCGGAGCGACCTTCTTATACGGATTTACTTCTTCAGCCCATTCCGTATACTCAACCGTGCCCTGGAATGGAATAGGGAGCATCTTCGCTCTAGTTGTCTCAAACTTGGGTGTCAAGACAGACACCTTCGCTGTTACGTCGCCCGAAGTCGACTCCGGAGTTATGATAAGCAAAAGCGGACGTTCCGAGAGCCACCAGTTGGAGGTCGAAAGGTTTCCAAAGAAGGTGGCACTAGCACCGGGTTCTGCGATGTACGCAGAGGCTTTGAGACTGTGTAAGACTTTCGCTAAGGAGGATTGTCGCTGGTGAAACTCGGAGGCGGCGATGGGCGTTGTGTTTGAGCAGTAGCCTTTGATTTCTGGGAAATCAAGGTCGAGCGATGGTGAAGGAGGAACAGTATTAGTGTTGCGTCGGCGCGACAGATCGCCGATATTGACTAGGAAGGCGACGGCAGCGAGGACTAATATCTGAAGAGAGTCGTAAACAGTTGAGTATGGATGAGGAGAAGGTACTGACTATCCAGTTGAACGTATCATTTCCGCGTGAAGCTGGAGCCGTTCTGGGAACGCTCTCGCGCTTGTCGCCCGCTGTGTTGTCCTTTCCTGCCTTCTCATTTGGTGAGTCCATGGCGGCTGAGAGAAACCAATGTCCGGCTCTTCGGACCGAAAGGTAATGTGTGCCACGTGAGCATCGTTACTCAGACACCGATCGTGCCCTCTCAAGCGCTTAACGATGAACCACGACGACACAGAACTCCTCATTGCTACTGTCTTCAGTCTACTTCACTCCGTCAATCCCAGCACTTCATCGGTCCTCGACACGCTCATTCAATTCGATGGCGACGTTGAAGCTGCTGCAAGGCATCTCAACAACCAAGGCGGCTCGAAGAAGAGAAAGCGAGAAAACACTTTAGCTTCTTGGTTAAACCCGGAGAAAACCTCTAAAGATGTAGATCCTGCACCGTCTACAAAACCACGTAGTAAAACGCGCGTCCAAGTCGCGTCGCCTTCAAAGAAGCCGGCTGTCGATCTTATGACTGTTCTTCGTCCTCCACCGTCCTCGGATAAGAGGAAGGCTACACGTCTGCCTCCCCTCTTGCTCTCAAACGCGGACATGGTCTCAGAGCATACTCCATGTACACTTCATCAATCCATCCTCCCTGCAGAACTCGCGTGTAGACTATTCTACACGATGGTCGACGCGTCGAGAACGTGGAACAGAAACAAGTGGTGGTTATTTGACCGTGTCGTCGAGTCTCCTCATCGAACTTCCTTCTTTGCCCGTAAAACAGACGGAGTTGGAAGTGACGATTCTTGGCAAGAAGCCGCGCAATTCTGGTAATCTCGCGCTATTATTGTATCGAATATACTTCTCAAACACTGGACAGGTATAACGGAAGACAAACAGAGCCACCTCTTGTATTTCCGGCAGAGATGGAAGAAGCTTGTCAGTATGTTGAAGCGGTCGTGAACGAGGAGATGCGCAAGAGGTCGCGTTTTCCTCTTGAATGGGCTGGCACACCTAACTCGGAATTCATATGGCGCGCTAATGTAGCTGCTTCGAACTGCTACGAAGGCGCCAAAGAAAGTGTTGGATTCCATTCGGACCAGATGACTTATTTGGGTCCTTATTGCACGATAGGTGAGAGAGACAATAGCTTCAATTCATGTTCCTCAACTTTCATACAGCATCTCTTAGCCTAGGTACAATAATACTTCTCCGAATGATATCGGATGCTGAACTGTTGTATAGGCACTAGACGCATATTCAGTCTTCGAGAAGTCATTCCCACTCACGAAAAGGAATCCCGCAGCGCACGGACGTTCAATGTTCCTTTGCCACACAATTCTGTAAGTGCCTTTTTCATTGATACAACAGGATGTCGTTCATCCATTGAGATAGTTGACCATCATGCACGCGTCCTGTCAAGAGCGTTTCAAGCACTCCATTCCGCCTCAATCCTCCATGGACATGTTTCGCCCACCGTTTCCCCGAGAACCTGGCGCGCCTATCGAGCCATCCAACTGTCGCATAAACATCACATTTCGGTTCTATCGCCCCGACTTTCGTCCTGATAGCATTCCGCGATGCAAGTGTGGCGTCCCGACTATCTTGCGCGCCGATATGAAGAATAGAAGTGACGGCAAGACAGACAAGTATTGGTGGACATGTTATGCAGGGGCTCAGAATGAAGGTAAAGGATGCACCTTTTGGAGAGTGATGGACATGGAAGGGGAGAAGCGGGGTCCGATAATTGGGAAGGTGTGCGGTAAGAGCGCCCACACTCAGAGGTCACCGGAAGTGCGAGAAGAACAGGTCGCATTAATTGAGGAGCTCTAGGCTGAATTGCGCCACTAGCCAACTAACTCTAGCTTATCGCTATTGACGCCAGGAGCGCAATCGTAAATACAAATCGTCTATTACTCTGCTCGAGGAATGCCAAGATTGGGTACAACTATGGATACAAATATTAAGTACAAATTCATGTGCAGGCATGCTTGTTTCGGTATCGTACACCGCGCTTTGGTGCTTCTCAATCCACTAGACCACGATCAAGCCAAGCCCTTGCCGCTCGGTTGTGCAATGCGCCCTCCCCCTCCGAATCCTTTATGATCAAAATTGGCCTCCCGCGTCGGACGCGTCGCCTCGACTTTATGATACGCAAACTCCTTCATCTTCTTCTCGTTATCATGGCCGTGCTTCTTATCCTGTTTCGGGACCTCCTCGTGATGCGGCGGCGCCTCGTGCCCGCTGTCATCATCACTCTGTGGAGGCCGAGTCGGTCGGGGGTAGTCGATGACGGAGTCGTCTACGGCTTTGGGCGGGGTGGTTTCCGCGGTGCTAAGATTCAAATGGATTTGCTGGGGGGGCACTGCACGGTAGAGCGGGTGGTGCTTACGGCGACTCGGGGTGCATGTGCGGTTTGTGTCTCGCCGACAGCGACAGGCGCCGGCCCCCGACTTTCACTGGGTGGTGTGATGTTGGATGTGTGGCGGCCGAGAGTGGGAGGAGGACGCACCTGCTGGCCGGACATGGATGCTCTCCATAGTATTAGTACGAGATCGTTGTTGGTTGTTGGTTGTAGGAGACTGCCTTGAAGCGGTGATCCCGCCTATATATACGGCAGTTCACGTGGCGGTCTCAAGCCTGGATACTGAATGGATCATGGGTTCTAGTGTGGAGGACTGGACGTAAGGACCAGACTATTACGCTGTCGGCATGGCGCTGTTTTAGCCAGCCATCATTGGTCCCAGGCAAGTCCCAGGTCTGGTTGATGTATAGAAGTGTGGCGTCCTTCCTCACCTTGAAAGACTTCTTTCAAGTGTTTCCTGGTCAGACTGAGTTGTGCGTTGGGTGCACCATATACAAAGCCATTGAACTCCGTCGCGTAGTCTTGAATGTTAATTACTGGTAAACGGACACGGGAATGATTCAAAGAGTCAAGGTAAGGTGCCACAAGCTTCACTCTAGGTATACGCGACCACGAGGTAACTCACAGACGAAAACATTTATGAGGAGAAAGCGGCGATCGTGGATTTTGCGGAGATGATGACGGATGCTTCTTCTTCCTCCATCGCGCCATCGAAACACGGTTCTTGAAGAAGAGTCCATAAACTTCATTCGCGACGAGCATCTGGTGACTTTGAGTCTGAGTCATCACCCATTGATCATCATCATGATCTCCGTCACGACCAAGTCCACCCTCACTCCAGATGGCGCCGCAAAGCTCGTCGCCCAAATAACGACGCTCGTAGACTCGTACATGATATGGATCGGGTCCGTGGAGAGCTCCGAGGACGATCAAGCCGCGATCCAAAGCGGGCGTCTGTGCAAGGACTGGGCGTGCGCGATGACTGGGAGTAAGGTATGTCAAGACGCGAAGAGGGTAGAGTGGGGCGATGGCTGACCAATACCAATGTAGATGGGAACAGTGGGAACGAGCCTCTCCAGAGGTAGCGGCAGCTCCGACGTGGCGCTGGCAATGTCGCAGAGAATCGGTGAGCGCGCAATGTACATCCTGCACGGTCTCATTAAGCGGTTTCTTTGGTGTCTGCAGCGAAGCGTATTGGAGAAGCGGTGTTCCTCTCTGTCGACGTGTCTCCCCAGCATCTATTGGCGGCCGAGAAATGGATCATCGGATGCTTGAAGGAGTTGGATTGAAAACAATGTTGAGGCAAGCGCGAAGAGGGCAATAGTTTATCCAAACAATCCTTGAATGTTACGCTACATCACGACCTTGCTGCGTGTTAACATGTAGCCGTTCGACGGGGAGTGGGTGGGATGTGTTTGTCCCGAGTTGGTGCCAAAATTCCAAGTTGTTTTCAGAGCTCGCACGTGATAGACGGCGTATTGGACAACAGTTTGGCCACATCAGTGATCTACTTGAATGCATGCGATAATCATTATCTTCTTTTAATCATCAATTTCTTTCCCAATATCCGGCGCGTTCCTTCAAACATTCCGCATTCGGGAAGTGCGCATTCGTATTTACGATGAACATGAGTACTCCAGCGGCGACTTTAGCGCTCCGATAGCTCTGAGCTCTGCATGGCTTCCAGTTGTGAATATCAGATCAATACCAGCGTGTAAGTACCGGGTTTACACACCACCGCCACCATCCCCAGCGTAGCTACAGTGCCCAATACTTATCACAAGTTTCATGCATTATCGTTTCCTCGACTCAACCGGGCAGTACCAATCGGCCCAGAATCGGCCTCGCAGTAAGGGTGTGGACACCTGCAATGTAATGACAACTTGAACTGCATTGTCATTTCGTGAAAATCAAGGTCGGTACTACCGGATAAAGTCATCGAAAACACGCCTTCCAGCGAGTCTCAGCTCGTAATTAGAAATATATTGATTCAGATAGAAATAATATCGCTTAACCGGTCTGTGGCCAACAGTTGACGGGCAACGTTGTATCTACTGCGCCTGAACGCTAACCTAAGAAAAACGACAAGAAGATATTGACTGTCTGCCGTGGGGGACAGACAGACTGAGACAATGAGAAATATGAACCAGCACAGATCGTGTACACGCCTCGGAAAATTGGCGTGGCAGCAAGAACTGCACCAGCCTTTGGAGACGTTGTTAAAGGCTTGCAACGGTACGCAGAAGAGATTCGTCAAATCAATATCCAGTCAGCGAGGTATCCATCCAAGCAGGCATACATAAAGGTTTGCGTCGCGGACCAGAAAAGAAACCAATGCCCACTGAGAATGTGTGCCCAGTTTAATCTAGTAGATATGTCTGAAATCCGGCAGACATGTAAAGTTTACGAGGACTTCAGCTCTCAGATCCGCGAAAGGATGTCGCTGTTATCGCTGGAGCTCTTTCCCAGAATGTCGATGGCATTTGCATGACAGTGAATGTAGCGCTTAGTACGAGCTCCTCCGCTTCAGGAGGTCTTCCTTCAAGTCTCGGACTTGATCGTCTTGGTCTGGCGCATTTTGAAGGAGCGTTCGCGCCTTCATCCGTTGTCGATGGCCAGTTATCCAAAGAGCAAAGGTACAAGAGGCATAAACAAGTTGTGGTACGTCGTTTCGGGAGAGTAGGGCCTTGACGACTGGCAGTGGATTAGGAAAACAGTCGGAGTGGCGCACAGGCTCGTGATCGTTAAGAGCAAGTGACATAATTCCACGTGCGCTAACGGTCTTCTCTTCCGTGCCCTCATCTCACGCTGACGATAAGCAAGTGGGTATCGCGCGTTTTCACTCAAAATCTCGGCAGTATAACGCTTGAAATTAGAGTCAGTGACGCCTTTGAAGTCGCACAAGTGTGAATCCCAAGTAACGCTTTTTTGGAAGCGCATCCTGGTCGCTGTCCCCCCCCCTTTCTGCTCTCACGTACGTCCTAGTCCGTTGGCTTGACCATTCCTTGAATCTTATGGGTATCAACTGTAGGCGTACCAAAATATGGAGTGTCCAAATTGCCACGAAAACATCTACCATTCCCATCTCGCCGAATATAAGGCCATCGTCACTGAAAATCCTCATATGAAGGAGCTGCGGACGACGAATAATCCAGCATCTGCAGGCGAACTTGGTTATGTCCACAACGAGCTTCTTCCTGCCATCGACAATGATAGAAGTTTACTGGAGAAGAGAATCGCGGAGCTTCGAGTGGCGGTCGAGCTATTCGAGAAAGAGAGAGGGGATTTGACTGGGCTAGTTGATAAAATCAAGTCCTTTATTTCCCCGCGCCGTCGACTCCCTCCCGAGCTACTGATGGAGATATTCGAGTACGCCTGTGCACGGGACTGGGACTGGGACAGTTACAATCGGAGGCCAACTTTTCATAGGTCCGACATGCCCTATGTTCTGACACACGTCTGCAGTGGCTGGAGAAAGGTCGCGCTGTCCTGTCCTGCTATTTGGTCACACATATCTCATCGCCCTGGAGCGCGTCATTCCCAATCGTACACCAAAGCGGCCCTCTCTCACTCGGGAAGATTTCCACTCTGCATTGCAATGGAACCATCTGAACGCGGTCACGAATCGGCTGACCAAGCGTTCTTAGAGCTTGTTTCTGCACATGCCTCTCGCTGGCGCGCATTGACGCTGTACATTGATTCAGAATTTGCTGATAGTGCATTCAACCTGTTGCGCAGGTCATATCCCCTTGTTCATCGCCTAGATGTAAAGCTTAGCGAAACCGACATCTTCCCAGTTCCACAAACAGGACTCTCTCAATATCCGAGCTTGCGTACCATCGTACTGCATAACAGTAGAATGATCGCGACTGATCTCCCGTGGGCCCAAATCACTACTTTGATGATCTCTCCAAGATTCGTACAGTGGGAGGGATACTGGGCGTCGTACTCACAGGTTCTCGGCCAGTGCCCTTCTTTGCAGACACTGGTGATTGCGTCCGAGTCCATCCCAGATATTGAAATGCCCGACCAAGCGTCCACGTTGACTCTTAAAGGTCTAAAATGTCTAGAGACTTCGTTCGCAGTTATCATGGACCAGCTCTGCTTACCACAGCTCGAGGTAGCTCGTCTCTACACAAGCCGCAACCAGCGCGCGGATGGCTCACATGAGTTGAAACGCACTGTGGCATCGTTCCAGAAGCTCATTCGCCGCTCAATGTGCTCGTCGAGCCTCCATTCTCTCCATATGAAAAAGGTTCCCATCACCAAGGAGCTCCTCTCTTTGTTATCATTGACACAAAATTTGGTGACACTGAACATCTGCGCAAAGATGAGGCATAGTACCATATATCCGCCTGAACACGATCCAGAAGCTGTGCAGACCATCACATCACTTATCGACATGCTTGAAGTCAAACATGGCGAAGACCCTTCCTTCCTTCCCCGGCTACAACACATTTCCATTTCTCTGTCTCAACATCTAGACACGGTTTTCCCGTATCTTGAATATCCGGAACGTCTAGTCCGGACTCTTCAATCACGTTGGAATGTAGGCAATCACCCGGGGCTGCAAAGACTAAAGACATTCGAATACTGGATATTGGCACGCTATGCGTATTACTCTAGATCCGCCTGGTCCTCTGAGACTGAAGCTGCTCTCAGCCTTCTGGAGGATGAAGGAATGCGGATTTCGATTCGAGTACGC
>QLPD01008192.1:0-14921 GCA_003314085.1 Hymenopellis raphanipes
TGTCCACGCCGACCTCATCGTGAAGCGCGACCGGACCTCTCCACAATGGGACTAGGGCCAGCGAAACAGTCGTCGTAGTCGTCTGGGTAACGACTTGACGTTGGACGGCATGGTAACATTTTCGAGGCGCTCGTACATCCTCATAACTCGGCAGCTCTTCTTCCTGGTATGTCTATCTCAAAGTGCTTTTGTTCTCATCTCATATATGAACACAGTCAACTCTTTTATAACTTTCCATTTCTCACTCGTCAGCGTCTCTGTTACTGCACCTCTTCATATCGTTCGTTCCGATTTGCCGTGCTTCGTGGATCGCCCTGTAGTAATATATTCATTCCTCCTCGTGAATTTCCTGAAACCTCAGATCCCTTGATTGTCTGGGGTGGTTATCATTGATGGCATCCCGGCGCGCTTAACGAATCTGGTATGTACAGGCCTCTGAAACGGGAGAGCTCAGGATTTGCACTACGCTCAATGTGTCAAGTGATCTAGTGTTCGAAATCGAACTGAACGGTGTTTAAGCGCGTCGAGGCGTCGCTGATGAACAGCATTCGCCTCCTTGCCTCTTGCTCTCATGCTGTCGGCGCACGACATGTCTACAAACGATTCCTCTGTGATTTCAGAAGTCCACGACGGCACTGCAGATGACTATGGTGACAAAGTCGAGGAGGATGCGGAGGAGGCTTCTTTGGATGGGGACGACATTACTCCCTGCTTGGATGAGGGGCTTGAAATTCAGCAATGGACAGGAAGCAGCTGGTCATCCATTCGACCAAAGTACGTGACTCGGAAGCCTAAATGCCACCACTCATACCCAGTTCAGCGACGTGTCAGAGCTCCTGCGTAATGGTGCTCCGCTGAGGGATAAAGGCTGGCTTTCAGCAAAGGAGTTCCATGAATACTTGAACGTGACGAGGGTATTTCAAGAGACGATCGTGGATGCCGTGGCGGTACTTGCTGAGACGGTCGGTGGAGCTGCGAAAGAGTGGTGGCATCTCATGCGTACGGATTGGGAAGAGCATAACTTTGTGAGTACTTTATCGTGATCACTCTCGACGTCTGATATGTATGTACTTGATTGAAGGCGAACTACTACTGGACACTCCAGGCTTTAATTATTCTCGTGTCGTCTCCTGGAAACGGAGCACAGTGGGCGGACACTGACTGGTGGGAATTCCACGACTTTTGCATTCCCAGTCGAGGACTGTTTCACCGCTCGTCCACCTCCAACAAATTCGAGGGAAGGATTCTCTTTGATTTTTCGCCTGGAAGGCCGTGGAAGGATCTTGCGCAAGTCATGCAGATTGTGCTTCCGCGGTTCAGGGAGATGAATGCTCGTGCTGCTGTGCTCCGTCACGCGTACGTTGACTGTTCAGCCGCGGATTCAAGTACCACAGCGGAGAGGAGTAATATGCTCAACATCATTTTGTGCCTCGATGTCGCGGAGAGTGTCGCGAAGATGGTTCCGGTGTTTGGGGATATTCTGGAGGGGGCGTGTGCGGCGCTAAGAAAGATTTTACAAGCGGCGGAGGTGAGACGCGTCCGACCTCAAGTACGCCTTGTCTCTGACTGAGTTTCTTTGTGATAGGGTGCGCGCGCAGCGCGTGAGGAGTGCAAGGCTCTTGCTGAACACACGGCTTGTATCACGCTTGCTATCGTTAACGAGATTGGCTGTGCGTCAAGTTCTGGGAGTGGTGCAGAGCTCAAGAAAATCTGGGATTTGTCTGTGTAAGTATGGCTTTTACGTTGAGAGTTCTGCGGTGCATGTCTAACGTGGATGATTATACTAGGGTCATTGATGAAGTTAATCGAAGAATACAGAAATTTTCAAAGCTGGGACGTATGAAGTACTTTGCGTCACGTACAAAGATTGCCGCGCAGGTTCTGGAACTGCGTACGCGGGTGGATAATGCGCGGATTTCGTTTCAGGTATGTTTGTATCCTTCCTCATTCAACATGAGTACCGAATGACACCCACGAAGATCCGGAACGATATCTCGACGACGAGGTTACTGTACGATCTTACTGTGATGCAGGCGAGGCTTATGTCGCGCGTGGACGATATCTACAAGCTTCAGAAGATGATGGATGGCAAGCTGGATATGACCCACAGGAAGCTGGATACGACGGATAGGAAGCTGGATATGATTCTTGTGCAGGTTCGTTCATATGGAATAACTCAGTCTATTACAGCTGATGACTTACTCGTCCGTTATAGATGCACGTCGCGGGTCCTAATCATGTCAAAGTGGGGAATGTGGATTGATATGATTTGGAAGGGTGACTAGAGGATGGTTGTAAAACTGAACAGGAATGTTTGGATCAACATTGACTCTTAGATTGTCTAATCAACGATGTTTCGGTTCAGGCTGAGAGCTATCTGCGCGGCACAATGTTCGAGATTATTACTAGGTCGAATATTAGTGCATTGGACGATCGATATTGTTCAAGAGCTTACGAGTTAATGCATGCCTTTGAGCGGGATTTTGATGAACATTGGGTGCAAAAGTGACGAGACTGGTCGTGCAATGAATTAGGACGATTGTCGAGGCCGTAGAGTGTGGTTACATGGTGCAACTGTAGCTGTTAAGTAGGTTAAGGAGATAATCGGTATAAATCAATGAACGCCGCGTACTGAACTGAAAACATAGTGCGTCAGGGTCCTTCTCACTCCTCCAATGGTGCGGGTACCATCCCCTTCGTTCACGTATGCCACTCTTTATGAACCGAACGTGGTCTGCCATATGATGCAACACAGGCTCATGTGCCACCCGGGTACCAGCCTACACAGGTATAGGAGGATACATGTACATTTGCGGCATGCAGGAGAGTTTTGGTTTGGAGGACGAGGCGCGCCATTCTCACTGGGAGAAACGGGGGACATGGCAGGCTGCTGATTGGGAGGCGCCCATATCATTTCGCCGCCGATGATGGGTCAGGAGGTGGAGGCGGCTCGAAGTGTCAGGCGATGCTCAAATTGGGAGTTACGGCCACCGCATCAGTAAAGCCTTTAGCAGCCATTAGTAAGCAACGAGGGGACGATCTCGACGGGACCAGGACGTACTTCGAGTGTAAGGCACCTCTTCTGCTGCAGCCGTGGAGAACAACATGCTAAGCCTGAGAGAACGTTTCCAAGGGCCCGTCCGGAATTCCTTGAGAGCTGCCATGTAATCCGGTTAGAGTCGCTGTTGGTTTTCTCCCGCCGAAGGTAATAGGCGTGGAAGTTGCCCAATCGACAATGGCAGGTGGTAGCTCTCCGTTCGACTTTGTCTGTGGAATCTTGACAAACGACGCGTCGAACGAAAACAGAGAATCCTGCTCAAAGGCTTGTGAGTAAACTGTCGAAATAGAAATGGGATACGGTAAATTGACCTTAAAACTCGTTTCCTTGAGGTTAGGAAGTATGACGATCTCCCGAATGTCGCCATCCGTGCGAGAGCTGCGAGCTCCGGTGTTCTATGTGTTTAGTCCCAAGACAGACTCTGAGTGGCAGTGCCAGGGATCTGCCTAGAACACTGACCAACAGTGCGATCGACTGCAGCAGGTTGGGTGGATGAGCACTCGTGGGTGACGATATCCCGACCGCAACAAATCCCGTTGCCCCGAAGAACGGAACAGGATGACGAGGAAGACGCGTAGTTGCTGAAGGGGAAGTAGCCGAAGACGTCGTCGAGTAACCGTCAAAGGAGCTGTACGATACAGCAGAGGAAGGCGGAGTCGATGCTCGTTCGCTTTGGCTTGTTCTTTCGCTCTGGCCTGATTCAAAATCCACCAGCCTGTGCGACAAGCTGATTGATTTGCTCCGGGTGGTAAGGCCCAGGGAACTGGAAATCGAACAACGAGGCGCGTCGGAACCCAGTGCATCCATGAGTTCGGACTGAGAAGATTGGCGGTAGTCAGGAACTTCCTCGAACTCGTAGGTCGTCTGAGTAGTCGAATCCGGCGTGAGAGTGGGAGAACCCTCGGCACTTGCAACTGGAACGGCCTGAATGAGAAAATCCGACAGTAAAGGCAAGATGGACTCACAAGGATCCTCGTCTACAGTAGACCGAGTAAATCAAGCCCATCATTCCATCCACTGCCAGACTCTGGAACATAATCCTCGATGAGCGCTGCGCGTGAAGAGTAAAAAGGTGCGTTCAGAAACCATTAGAAACTCGTCAACACCCCCCCATCGTCGCTATCCCCAACGTATAACCACTACCACTATAAACCACTCAGTTAGTACGTCGTAGCAAAGCCGGACAACAGATAACGCACGGAGATAGATGCATGGATCCGGCATCGTTCTCTCGCTCCCGGTATGGATCGCTTGAGTACGGGCCAAAACAGATGCTGTGGAGGAAGTGGATCCGACAGAGGACCCACTCCCATTTCTGCAGCGACGCTAGAAGATTGGGTAGGACGTCTGTTACCGTCCTCAGAGTCGGCGATATCCTGACTAGACGCAACTATAAGCCTCCTTGAATTCTGTGTAAAACACACGGTATCTCCACTCCGCCGCCGTGAGTCTCTCCATCCCGGTATGGCGACTTGTCGCAAATTTTGCACGGAAAACGCAAGCGGCCAGGTCATTGGAAAGCAAGATCACTCGACGCAGATGGAGGACACCTCAGCCAGAGCGTCTTTGGGTTGTTGAGAGGTAGAACAGGTACTTTGATGGCCTTCCTCTCCGTAAATAGTATTCGTGGAGGCATGATGGATATCAGCCTGAGCCCAAAGTGATAATTGAGTGGTAAGTGATGGAGGAGATGAAGGAAGCATGTTGGAGGGGTGAAGTGGGGCTTACCCGTCGAAGGTGAGGGCATTTTATACTGGATGTCCATTCTCTGGCCCCATATCCGAAGTCAAGGCAGTTCCATTCCCATAGCGTAGACTTCGAGAAAGAATGACGATGGAGAATTAGACGCGTTTCATGTAGGAATTCTGAGAGACAATAGAAAAATGAAGAGAGGGAATTTTCTCAATAGCCAAGTGTAACAATCATCAGATATCTTTGAGCAAGGTCAGGTTTGAATGCAAAAAGGCAGACTGGTGTTGGGGCGGGAAGGAACGCGATCGAGATCCCAAAGAGGCAACCGCGCTTTTCTCTCTGACCACCATCATCCTCCAGCCAACCGAAACCGCTTTGATAGTCGACAATGCCTACCCGCGCATCATTCTCGCCAAATTATCGGCAATATGCCGTACTAGGTTAACTCAGCCATGGTCTGCAAGTGCGCGCCTTTTCCCGTTGGGGTCCGACACACGCTCATCGTTCGAGTAGACGTGTTGACGCTCTAGTGCCGACTCGATGTTGTGAAGGGCGACCATAGGTCTGATGCTGGCGTAACGAATACTATCAGAACGGACCCTCGAACTCGGACGTGTCGGCTCGAATGGACTGTGCCAGCCCCCGTGTTCCCAATGACAATCGCATGGCTTGGAAAGACGGCTATGACGGTCTTCATAACGCAGTTCTCTGCCATTGTCATCCGCGGCGCGGACGGGCCCTCGGTGCGTTTATATCCCCTTTCATGAGTGGGCTGCGCTCATAGTGGCTACAGTAAAGTCCCGATATCCATCACCGGCGCTGAAGGGCTCGAAAGGAACTAGGACAACGCGACAAGCGCACGAATTCGGACATTTTCGAGCACGGATTTCGTGGAAACTATTGGTACGGGGCGGAAACATCGGACATTAATTTTCCCTTGGATATGTGCGCGCCCTAATCCTCCTATCAAAGCCATCGTATTACCAAGGCCAATGGCTCATCGTATCCACGTACACCCTTTATTGCCACCTTGAACAAACGGAATACGGAATCAACCGCAAGGACACTCGTACAAGTTGGTCATGCATTCCTTCATCTGCCATGTCTCCCGCTTGGAGATGTCCTCACGAGCAGTCGCCCAAGTACGCTCCAATTCATTTCGTTCATTCGGATTACCCTCATGTCGTCGTGCTCTAGACGTACAAGGAACGGGACGAGCCCATGAAACATGCACATTCGTTACGACGACCAAGAACACGTCAAGCCCAGGATATCATCTTTCAGGTCATGAAAGTCTAAAGAGGATCGCTTTTTTCTACTTGTCGGTAAGACACTGCCCTAGTGGCCTCGAGCAGAGACTAATCGTTAGCAAGACTTTTAGCCTGACTCGCTTCTGCACTGTGCCTTAGTCGCATCCCATAGTATTACTTCGTCGGGAAGTTGCGAAAGGCAAACACAGCGAAAACAGTGCATGGCTTCTATTGCGCGGATTGAATTGGCACCAGGGCCAGCGCCTCGTAAGTCAAGATCTTCGTGCATATAAGTGTGCGCTCACTATTAGGAAGGCTATTTCGTGGACTCGATATATGATCAAGGAACGTACACGTCTTGGCTTCATGCCGCCCTGTTCAGACAGGTTATGTCTTTCTTCACATTTTCCGTACGGAAGATTTCCTTCATCTGTTATTCTTCTGGTACGTCCCAATTCATCTCGTCCATTCGACTCACACTCATGGCGTTTTGCGATAGATGTAGTGCAACCAGCCCTGGAGCTATTTACAAGCTATCCGCTGGTCGCATAATCCTTAAAAAGAGTGACCTCGTTATCGCATCAGCAAAGGAAATCACTACTGTCGCCTTGCGATTTAATGAAGCCAGCTTCTCGGTCCTCTCCCTCATTTCTAACGCGACCAGTTTCCCCGCTCATGGTTACGTAATGCTTCTGGATTATCCACCAGACATAGGAGCTAGTGTCTCTTTTCTCCTTCGACCACAGACACGCTCGCAACTCACTGCGCGCGCTCATTATCCAATTTCTGCCGCCATGTTTCGCCGCCTCTTCAGCGCGATAGAACTCCCGCAGGCTGACAGGCGTCTCTCCAGTAAGCTCCTATTCCAGGACCTAGCCCCTTAACTTGACGCGTCTCCAGAGTTACCTGACCCGCCAGACGAAAGCAAACGAGCCCAAGCCTCTGCTATAGACCGCGTCACTCCCCAAAACGAACAGTTTCTTCGGACGTACCACCCCGCCTTCGAAATGGCGCCAGATGTCTTTGTGCGGAAGATCACGATAGAGGATAGTGTATGGGCAGTACATCCCAGTCATATTCGCGACTGCTCATATTTTCGCGAGCGGAATGATGTTGCTGGGCGCGTAGTGCATGGAGCAGGCGCGAGTTCGACGGTCCGGATGGCGCTGGCGGGGTTTCAATCAAAGCTCAAAGCGGAGGGATCGATCAATACGCGCAAAATCCTTTCTGAAGGAGAGATTAAGGCGATTAGAGAACAGTTCCCAGAGGCGATTGGGTTGCGTGTGTTTGTCGCGGGGTACTTGACCGTCTTGTTCAAGAGCGTGGCGGATTTAAAGAATGTGGCATATAGGGCGTGGCCCTCAGAGTTGGGGAATCTGAAGGTGCAGTTGGAGGTGTGGAATGACCGTCCCTGTACAGATGGAGGGAACGAACTTGGACTAAGGCTGATGGGGACGTTCGATATAGATGGGGAGTCGCGGGAGATGGAGGTCATCACGGCTGCGACCAATGATTTCGTGACTACGCCGGAGTTGTCGAGCACGGTCGCGAGTTACGTGAGTCCGACGACGATGCATGGGCTGCTCAGTCCGTTTAGGACTCTAGCGGGGAGTGTGCGGGGCGTGGCGCAATGGAGCACGAAGATGGCGTCTGGGTACGCTGCAGTGGGGAAGGAGGTTACGTCTCCGGATGGGTCGACAAAGGTAGGTTTGCTTTTATCGTCCTTGAAATACACGCATTTGTTTACTCTTTTTCTTTGCCAGATTGGAACTATTGTTAAATCGTACGATGAGACATCGATGCTTCTTCCGTTTCCGTATGGATATCAGCACAACATGTCGCTCGTTGCTGGGGACGGTCTAGCGAGCGCCAATCTCCCAACGGGGTCCCCAAGTATTTCTGGGTTTGCGTCTTTTGAAGACGCACTGGCTGATGGAGCGGTGGTTTTCACGGTCCAGCACCGTTCTGGCGTCGTGCGCAAGTCGCTCGTGGAAGGGCAGCAGTATACGTGGGACAGCGCTGTCATTGCGCGGAGCTTGCTGTGGCGCACGATGGATGATGCGGTGTTTGATATGCGCGGGGCGGGGACGATGCTCTGTTTGGGTGAGGGTGGGGAGGATGGGGGGGTTGGGAGGATCGTGGCGTTTCAGAGTTTTCAGGCGGTGTTGCCGACGAGCGGGGTGAGGGAGAGGACGGGGACGGTCTTTTTTGAGAGGTTGGGTGAGGGAGGAGGGGGTGGGGGAGGGGGTGTTTGGTATCGTGGGGGGTTTGAGGTTCCGGATGAGGTGAGGAAGGCTGATGTTGTGAGGAGTTGTGTTGGTTGTGGGATCTAGATATGTTTTTGGGATTTGTTTTTGCCTTGTGGAATTGGACAGTGTATTTTTTGTTTGTGTGATTTGTAGAGTTGTTTATAGGTGTAGGATAAAGATGTGTTTGAAGTGTGTGGGCCTGTGCTTAGTGTTCAAGTGTTGTATTCTGTCTGAATCTCTAATAGTTTTTGGTTTCAGTACTACTTGGAATTTACTATTAGAACAGGTACTAGACACTTTTTTGTACAGAGTATCTATTCAATGGTTGATCACCTTGGGTTCAGGCTGAGAGCTATCTGCTCGGAATTAAATAACGGCGGGATTCGCACTACTACTAGCGGCTGGAAGTCGACATGTAGATCGTCCAACATTATCGTTGCGTCCACTGATGATACGGCACTCCCTGGATGACAGGTTCCGTAGAAGTCTGGTCCCTTCTTCGAAGAGAATAGGCAGGTATACGTCTTCTCGACATGTGTATCGTCCAACAGGACCTTCGGGATACATGTACAAGGTAGGAGTGTGGTCGAGAATCGAGAAGGAAAGACGCAGAGGTTGTACCACAGGCGAGGCATACGTCTTCCCGACATGTAGATCGTCCAGCATTTATCGTTCCATGCAACGATAATAGTCCCTGGATGACGCCCCATAACTAGCGGCTGGAAGTCCATGTAAACGTAGCAGTTGTACCACGAGCGAGGTGTACGTCTTCTCGACATGTAGATCGTCCAACATTATCGTCGCGTCGAACGATAATAGTCCCTGGATGACTTTGGTACATGTACAAGGTAGGAGCGTGGTCGAGAACCGAGAAGGAAAGACGGGGGGTTGTACCACGAGCGAGTCACTGTACGTCTTCTCGACATGTAGATCGTCCAACATTATCGTTGCGTCCAGCGATAATAGTCCCTCGATGACTTCTATGACAATCCACGCAAATGAAGCAGGGGGTGGCGTTTATGTCGTGTGTGGCGCAGTTAGTGACCTCCGTATCGAGAGACGTCTCTACTTCTTCTCGGGGCTGCGCTTGGAAAGGAGGACACAAGCGCGTCTCGGACACCGTTGGCGTCTGTCATCGCGGGACGTTCTCCAGCCAACTCCAAGCGACTATAACCTAAACAAGGATCTGATATGAATACAATATGCTGCGAGAAGGGAGAACGACGGACTTGACTTGTTTCGTGAAGGGTATAAGGAGTGACACATAGCACAACATCGCTCGCCGCACGGGTATCGAGGGTGAAATGGATCCGGAGGACAGCTTTACATGATCATGGCAAAGGCTACCCATGATCAGAGTTGTTGTAATCCCTCTGTGGAGGATACCTGGCGTGGAAACCGAGGCTTGTCTTTGCACTGGTAGCCGCCGCCCATCATCAAGGGCTCGTAAGCCTGCATCGCGGGATTTTCAAAGCCCGAGGAGAGGTGGTATGCCGAAATTTGCGAGGTCCCTAGCCGCTCATAGTTCGACTACGGGATGAGGCGGAGGACGGTGGATGTATGTGCGTCGTCATCTCGAGCCTGGTACACATTGGTAGCCTCGTAGCTACCCTCTAGACGACGGAAAAGCGCGCCGTCCAATCCATCATCGATGAGTGTCATCTCCGGAGAGCAATACAGGAGTGGCCATGATAAAGATGTGTGACTTTCGTATGATGGCGAGGTCTGGTCGCGAGGTGAGTGTGAAGGCATCGAAAATGCGGTAGTCTCAGCCTGAACCCAAGGTAGTAATCGTAAGGGAATAGTGGGGAAGGAGGCATGTCAGGGGAGTGAATTGGGGTTTGCAGGTTGAAAGCTGGGAGGGTTTTATACTGGGTGGGTGTGCATTTTGAGGCTCGAGAAGGATTGTGGCTCCGTAACATTCCAGCCTAGAGTACTTACAACGGAATGAACCGTAGAATGAAAATGGAGAACCCCACCGGAGGAGGAATTGTGAGAGAAGCTCGAAAGCATTCCTAACCGTAAGTAATGTGGATGGACATCATGATGAATGAGGGAAGATGAACAAGTCGACGACGATGTGTTGATGGCCGCCGTTTTTGGTTCGATTGACCGAGTGCAGCGACACGTTTTGTGTGTGATTTGGAACTTTGCAGGATTAATCAAAGGGAGGGACAAGGGAGAGCTTTGATGCACAGCCACACCACCCAGGCTTTTCTTTTACCACCATCATGATCTTGAACTCTTCTCTATCCCACTCTCCCACATATGGCCTTGATTGCTTACTATCTCTGGCTGGACCGCAATATAAAATTGTGGTCGTCTCGAACCGTCGTTCTCCTCTCTCGTACAGAAAAGAATGATCAACATCATTTCCCAAGAAGTTGGTACATTTGCGCGCTCTGTACAGGCGGTGACGTGGACACTGATTTCTTGAAACAGATAGTCGACGCTTCTTTGATTTCCGACAACTGGGGTCGCTCGCGGCTGCAGGTTTTCAAGTCGTATGGGAAGAGCATACGCAAGTGCCGTCAAAAAAGGGAGTACGCGTCCTACCGGCAGCACCCTGTTTCACGGTACAATATTCGGCTCAGCGTCTCGACCTATCTGCCAGTTAATTTTGGACGTCAATACACGTCTTTCGACACGCGTCGTGTTCATTGTACGTGCCGGATAATATTGCATCACGGCACATCAACAGCATAAATAGCATAGGGGATTGCGGTTCTCTTTCCAACAACCACAACCACAACGACATGACTCCAAAACCATCTATTGCCATCGTTGGCGCAGGCCCTAGCGGTCTCATCTTTGCGCGTATGCTTCATCAAGGCGGAATAACAACCACCCTCTTCGAGCTCGATGCATCCGCGTCCGCGCGTGGCCAAGGCGGCTCGCTGGACATCCACAAACGCACTGGGCAGCGTGCCATAATTGCTGCTGAGCTGACAGCCGAGTTCCAGAAGATTGTCCGACCAGAGGCCGATACGCTCCGGCTGGCGGACAAGACGGGCTTTCTGCACATTGACGAAGATAATCCCGGCCAGGAGCGCCCTGAGGTCGACCGCGCAGAGCTCAGGCGCATGCTCGCCGAGTCCATACCCGCTGATTCCATCCGGTGGGGATCCAAGGTCGTTGCTGTCGCGCCCGAATCCAACGGGTCCAAGTTCGCCATTACCCTCGCAGACGGATCCACGGCTGGCGGGTTCGACCTCGTCGTAGGCGCGGATGGGGCGTGGTCGCGCGTGCGTCCTCTTCTTACGGACGTGGTCCCATTCTATTCTGGTATCAGCAGTATCGAGTTCCACACGACGCACCCGGACATGCTCGCGCTCGTCGGGAAAGGAAGCTACTTTTGCCTGAGCGACCACAAGGGGTTGTTTGCGCAGCGCCAGGGCGACGGGAGCGTGCGCACGTACGCGATGCTGCGCGTGCCGGAGACGTGGCTGGAGGATCAGGCGTTTGAGTTTCCGAAGGACAAGCGGCGGTTTGTGGAGGAGCACTTTGGGGACTGGTACGAGGCGAATAAGAATTTGGTGTTGCTTTCGGGGGATGAGTGGATTGTGGAGAGGAAGATGATGATGTTGCCGGTGGATCATGCGTGGGAGACGAAGAAGGGGTTGACGTTGTTGGGTGATGCGGCGCATCTTATGACGCCGTTTGCGGGAGAGGGTGTGAATAATGCGCTTCTGGATGGGATGGAGCTTGGGCAGGCGGTATTGAAGTGTCCGGGCGATTTGGGGAGGGCGGTTGAGGAGTATGAGAGGGTGATGTTGCAGAGGGTGAGGATGGTGGCGGGGATGACGATGAAGGGGCTGGAGATGTGTTTTAATGACAGGGCGCCCATTCCGTTTAAGGAGTTTATGGAGAGTCACGGTGGGCCGCCGCCTGAGTCGAAGGCGTGAGTACTGGGTGGTTGTTTCTTTTATGTATGTACTTTGGTAGTCACCGGTAGTCGTATAGTTAAGTTGTAAGTAGCATTACTCCACTCTATGTATAGTGCAATGAAGGACTGTTTTCAACAGTTATTTGACTTGTCGCGCACATAAATACATCGGAGATGATGGTCTCCAACTTTCTCCCTGTAGCTCGGGAAGTAAAGCGTAAGTATAAAAACTTTCGCCCAAGGCTGTGCTCTCTACATTTCGACTCCGTTATCTTCAACATGAAAGGCATACTCAATTCTCCATTTCCATTTTCAGTCTACATTCTATTTCCATGAGATTTAGACATACCCATCCCATTACGAGCCACGAAATGGACATCCACTATAAAATGTTCCCGCTTTCATGTGCTACGATCCAGTTCACCGCTCCTCCAATACTTATGTTTTCGACTCCCTCATCTCATGTGCCACCTTGGGTTCAGGCTGAGAGATTCCTCGACGCACACCGTCCACCGAATAACGCGCGCCCACAGCGTTACTCTCCCATACAATACCACTACGCGATGCCGCCACCCGTCGTATGGAGCATCGTACACGCCCACCGCTTCACATTCAACCTCATGCTCCCCGTCGATGCGAGCCCAAATTCCAAAGTGGTAGATCCACTGCTACGACGGCACGGTTGATGCGTAATCCATGTCGCTCTATCACGCTCAACATAAGTGAAGACGGAGGTGGTATCATCATTGATGGCAAGGTTGGAGAAGCGTGATAACGATTGCTCGTCGCTTCCATCTCCCCCTTCTGAGTTCTCATCGCCAGATCGGTGAGGACGAAGACCGTGGCGAGAACACACCTGTATATCACCTTCTTACTTGAGGGTCCGAAGGCAGGGATATTTACCGACTCGTGAGTGCTGTCTCAGTTCTTCAAGAAAAGCAGGCTGATGTTTTTCGCGGGGTAGGAATTGACACGAGGACAAGGCCTGAACTCAAGGTGATCAAACAGAGAATGAGGCGATAAGCAGGAGAAGTGTGGCTAGGAGTGACTAGGGCTTGGTATGCATAGAATCCTGCTAGGGCTGCGGGGATACAAATTGTAAAATAGGTATCTCGACGTTGGGTAGGACACGCACAGGTGTAGCCGCTAGCGCGGCATAGCGTCCTAAAGAGACATACTGTAGCCCGCACGACAGTGTCATCGTCTTGAAGAACCACGTAAAACATCACATGGCAATCGACATGCAGCGTGGGAAGACAGTCCAGAACAGGATGCGGGCAACACTTCTCTCTTTCCCTCTTGCTTCCATCACGTCCTTCTACATTATCGAGGACTACTACAAATATCTGCTTCACCATATACAGGGTATCAGCCCACATTCATTGTAGCTTGAAATCGAGATGGCCTTGCGATCAGGTGACCTCGTCGAAGACTTGAACGGACTTGCTTCACCTTCCTCTACCACCCATCACCTTTTCTTCGGAACCACCACCACCACCAAATCAAGCACCCCTTCCACGACCTACATTTCTTTGCGTTGAAGGCCACGACCCGAGCTCGATAGGCGTGTGCTACGTTCCGCTGTGACCCGAGCACGATAGGCACAAGCATTTTTTGTCCTTTTTGTCTCCTGATTCGAGGACGTTGAAAGCTACGACCCGAGCTCGATAGGCGTACGCTACGTTCATCACGACCCGAGCACGATAGGTGTGTGCTTGTCTTGCCGTTACGAGCCAAGGTCCAAGGATTGGTAGGCAAGCCAAAAATGTATGATGATTTTGTGCAACAAGCCACACCCCGAGCATGTAAGAACGATGATGTTTGATTTCCTCTCTCTATACCCTGCCTGTCTGTTTTTGACGACCGTAATTTTTTCGGTGGCTGCTGTACAGTTGGCCGGCGATTGCCGGATGATGAAGCATGCCGAATACGCCGAGCCTCACGTCTGCTTTGAACTTCCTCTCTCCCTGGATGCTCCTGCCGGACCTTGAAGTTCTACAGCCGTCAGCGTACGGTGAGCTCGGCTTCCTGGAATGGCAGAGAGCGCAAGAGACGTACGGATGATATCTCATGATGTTATCGCGTGCGCACCTCTTGCGACCAGCCGGTCCCGTGGGCCAATTTGGCTGTGTACAACAACAACAACAACAACTGACCCTCCTCGTTGCGCCAACCAGATTGCCGTGGTGAACACAAAGGACGACATAGAGCCGTTGAAGGTATCAGCGAAGAGACCAGCATCCCCAGATGCGGATGATACGGATACAGAACTTGAAGAAGAACAGTCGCCTCAGAGGAAGCCTCGAAAACGCGTCAAGACTAGGGCTTCTCGGAGAAGACGAGGGAAATTAAGGCAGCTTACCGAGACACCTCTCGACATTTTATTTGAGGTTTGATCATTCTCCCTTCGCACTTCATTCTTTCTGACCTCAGTTTACACTAGATCTTTTCGTACCTCGAACCTTTTGACCTCCTACGGTTGAGTCGCACAACAAAAACGTTGCGCAAGCTGCTCATGAGCAGAGAGACGGCCTTTGTCTGGGAACGCGCGCGCTTGGGAACGGACGGTCTTCCGCGTATGATTGAAGGTTTAAACGAGCCGCAGTATGCGAATCTGCTTTTTGACAGCCATTGTCATGTACGTGTGTTCAGTTACGCATAACCGTTCAAGCGTTCTTACCTATCTTGTAGAACTGTTTAAAGACGCCACCTATCTTGTAGAACTGTTTAAAGACGCCAATCAAGACCGTCCAATGGCAAATACGAATGCGACTTTGTAAAGAATG